>PVKA01002166.1:7491-130422 GCA_004027165.1 Ctenomys sociabilis
AAAAAAAAAAAAAAAAAAAAAAAAAAAAAAAAAAAAAAAAAAAAAAAAAAAAAAAAAATAATAATAATAATAATAATAAAAATCAATTACTTGGAAAAGCCTTCAAGTTGATCTCTTGTTACATTCCAAAGTTAAGCCTTCTGTAGGACATATATCATTCAAGACCTTTACCATCCTACAGGGTAATGATCTGCTGATGTGAGATTGGACTATAAGATCCAAATCCTATCACTTTCTGGGGGGGGGAGGTGAGAACTTACCAGATGGCCTCATCAACCAGAAAAGGACTTAAAAGTGAATTGTTAATGACAATGTCATTGTTAATGACAATTTCACATAGTACTTCTCTGTAGAGGGTGGTCCAGTGACCACAGTGGATCCACTACACAGGAGCAAGGTCTAATATTCCTTTGCTCTTAAGTCTAATTCCTCATTGAGCAGTCCTCATCTTTGAGTAGGGTCTGTACCCTTGGGGTACAAGGGAGTCAGTAGAGTGCAGCAAGGCAGGGGGTCTTCCCATTAGAAGTAAGTTCAGGCTTGGGGCTTCTCATATCTCCATTAGTCTAGACAGTTACTACAACATTTCCTTGTTGATCTGGGGGTCTGACTCAACATATTTACAATTTCAAGTGTGAGTCTTTTTTCCAATGAATATGAGTGTATTATTTTAAATGGAAAATGGATCTAGACATCCTGGCTTCAGTGGAGCTGGGACCTGAGAAGAGATTTGTATCTATGCAGCTTTTGGCAAGATGAGGAAGACAGAATGGAATCAAATGGCAGTAGAACCCAGTGCAAGCTAACCCTTAACTCTAAATTTTATTTTATTGGGGAATTCTCTTTTGAAGCACTCACATGGTATGGAGACACTGAATGTATTTCCTATTTATATAAGGATATATTTATAGTCATTACAAATAGCACATTGATTGTTACGTTCATTTAAATGAAGATAGCACTTCATACTGCACCATCAACTTTGCTATCAAAGTCAATTCACTACCTTGAGAAAATGATTTAAAAAGTGGTTGGTGGTTCCCTGGCAAGCGCAAGGGCCTGAGTTCAATCCCCAGTTCTGCAATAAAATAAAATAAAATAAAAAATAAATAAATAGTGGTTGGTGGAATTAAAAACCAGGTTGCCTCAGGTATTCTGTTGTCAACATATATATGTGTAGATTAGACATTACTAAGAAGAGCTAGAGGATATCACTCCAAGATTTGAAGACTTTTTGATAAGAAAAAATATGATCTTCTAGGTAATCCATTTATTCAGTCATCAAACATCCACTAGTGCTCACCCCAGACAAAGTACTAAGTGTGGAGAGGGCTTACCTCTCCTTGAGGGCATGCATGGAGTAACGGGAAGTCTATGCCAGAGACAGTGAGTCCCAAAGACAGAGTTTGGCAGGAAGAGAAAAGGTGATACCAGAGTTCATTCTTGAAGGAGGAGCAGGGTTTTGTTAGGTGTCTTAGGTGGAGGAAATATGGACAAAGCCCCAGAGGCAACAGGAAGATTATTATGTTGGCATCATACTGACTTTACATGGCTAGAGCAAGTGCAAAGAAAGTCTTAGAAGTAAAACTGAAGGGGCAAAACAATCAAACCTAAGCAGATGTACATTTGAGAAAAGCCATGCTGTCAGCAGAGTGGAGAAAGGAATGAAAGTGAGAGCTAACTAGTCACACAGTGTGTTGACAGGGTGATTGTTTTCACCTATCTGCTATGGGCAAGAGTGCTAAGAAACACTCTTTTTATTAAATAGTTGCAAATCATCAGAGCCTGCCAAGAATGAAGGCATAAAGATATTTCTCAGAAAAGCATTATTTTATAAAGAAAAATGACTGTTCATATTGTTAAGATGGCTGATTAACTTGATACATTCTGCACATACCTTTGACATGCATACATTTCTTTACTTAAATGTGTCATTGACCCACACTTGAGTTACATTTCTGCTACAGTGCTGAAAGACTACAGAAGTGCAAAAGAGCTGCCAGGAGCTAAGGCTTTTGCCTATAGATTAGCTTTACTTCTTAGTCCTTGAAAGACCTTGAGAAAGTCCCTTTATCGCTTTGAGCCTCAGTTTACCCCATTGTAATATATGAAGGATTTGTGGTGCTTTACTTTATTTTTATCCTCCTGTGACTTGCCACTTTTCATTATATAATCTCTCTTGTCATTTATTTTTTAATCTGTCTTAATGCTTTTCCACAATTTCAGAAGGAACCAAAATATTTTAAAGATAACCCTTAGCCATGTTATTTGGGTACAATTCTGTCTTGGTTCACCCATATTTATTATTTTTAGCTTTATTCCTGGCAAAGGTAAGGATGTTGGTAGTCATTTTGAAACCGTGGACTTTATGCTCATGCAAATCACATTTTATCCTCATATAAACAAAAATTGAGCTATATATTTACTATCAAGGTCTGCTAAGCTAAATGAATGATTTAGCTCTAATTTTTGGGTTATGGATTTTCTTCCAGAATTATTTCCAATTCTCAGGCCAAATAATTGCATTATCTTAGAAGGATAGTGTATGGCCCTTAAAATGACAGAACGTGTGCTGTTTCTCATAATGGCATCTTTATTTTAAATTGTATATATATATTTTTTGAAATTTCCTGTTATTTAATACTTCCCCACCACCACTCAAAGGCCTGTTTACCTTAGCAATATATCTTCTAGAGCACTGGGAGTTTATAAGGTTTGTACCTACAACACATCACAGTGCTGATACTGTGCTTCAGAGACATGCAGGGGTCCCAGGGCAAATCAAAATGTTTTTAAATGTATGACATGTGTCAAGTTAATGAAAATTCATGACTTCTCTCTGTCAGGACTTCTTGAGCTTAAATCATCACAGAAGGTGAGTGCAAAGAATCTTATTTAATTCTTTTAATCCTGGAATCCTTCCCATTGCTTGTTCTGTGTCCCACGCTTTAGAGTTCTGTTCAATTCAGCATTCTGATTATAAATATAAAAATAAGTAAAAGTTAGCAGCATGCTCTAGATTGCTTTCTGTGCTTAAACTGTCATCCAGACATCTAAGTTTTAAAAAGAAGTAGAAATGTGGTTAGAGAATGTGGCTATGTCTTATAAAACATGCAAACTACATGCAAAGACCATATGAATACTGTTAACGTAATTGACTATTCTTGATGGCTCAGAACTATTTTCAAATTTATCTTTTAAAATAGACAAGAAAATATTTCGTGGAATTTTCAAAAAGTCAACGTGCTACAGAGTTTGGGATCAACTGTTTTTAAGTAAAAATCCATTCAGAGCAAAATAAAAGGCATTGTGCAGTGTGTGCCGGCTGAAACTGAGGACACAAGAACATCGTAGTTAATTAGAGCCAATCAACAGGATGCTTTGCAATATTTCTCACATCAGTGCACCATCTGATCTTCATAATACAAACTTCCCACAGGCTTCATGCAGCTAGGACTGGAAATAAATATTTGACTTCTTAAAATATAACATGCATTTTAAATGCTCTTTCTTTTAATTCATTTTAAGTTGTGGTTATGAAAATAGGATCTTGAAAAATCCCAAATATTCTTCTATTTGTGTTTTGGGATCATGTGAGTTATAGTTTTTGTTTTAGGTTTCTAGATATTTGAACATAAGGAAAATTGTTGATTTAAAGAATTTAGAATATGCAATTGAATTGTTATATACTTTATTTACAAGTATTGTACTTGGGAAACATCACTGAACTTATACCAGACTACAGGACACAAGAGTATTGTGAATGATTACTTTATATACTACAAACAGTGAGCTACTTACTACATTATAGCTATTATCATATTAAAACAATACTACATTACTACAGCAATATTCACATCATACATGTCTTAAAAGAATTTGCAGTGCTTAATACATCTGTCTCTACAATTCCTTCAATGTCTAATTCTACCGAGAAAAGTTTAGATTTAGTTTTATTTATTATATTCAAGAATTATTCTTCTAGGGAAAATATTGCTTTTGTCATATTTTCTTGATGTTCAAAGTCTGTTCAATGTAAGCAACATTGTTTTCCCACCTGCATGTTCCTTTTTTTTTTTTAAGGTTCTTTGTTGCCTGTCCTCTCACATTAAAGGTAGGATTCCCTCTGGACCCCTGCGGGGGTTCAAAACAATTGTAGGCTGGTTATTTATTAATATATTTAACGTGAATTAGAAAGCCATCCATCTTGACAGTACCTTATTGTCAAGTTTCATTCCCTCATAAGAGCAAACTTGTAAATAACTAGCATGTATTCTTTCTACAGACAAAACTAGTACTAATAATGAGAGAATTACCTTCCAAAGAAGTCAATGGTCCAGTCTCCAGGATTTATGAAGCACAACTCACCAATGGGAGTAATTTGTTCACCAGACTCTGCAGGCATTTTTTAGTGAAAGAAATTATGTTGTAGAAGAAAACAAAAAATAGCTTTGACCATCTTAGCTGCAGTAGTTTATTTTGGTCTCCTCTGTATTTTTTTCCCTCATACATCACATAAAACTTTAAAATTGTTTCCTACTCTCTTTCAAAAAAATGCTTATTGCTAAATATTTTCTTTCTTGACATTTATGTTTCTATAGAAAGAGAAAATTAGTTTCAAGGAACTATCTTCTGTGTGGCACTACATTTTTTTCTTTGTCCTGTTTTTCACACAGATTTGAGCTACTTTACTGCAGGTATCTCTTAGCTATAGTTTCTTTAGAAAATTTACATTTCTCACTGCTTTTCAAAAGCAAATGGCTTAGATGACAAAAACCTTATTTAGAACAATTGTTTTACAAATCCAAAAAATGGTACATTAAGATGTAGCATGTTTTCATCTAAAAAAGCCTACTAAAGACATTGACATACTTGTGCTTAAATTTTTAAAATCTGATATATTTTCCCATGAGGCTGCAGCATAAGCTATACATGTTAACCGCTCTTGTGAAAATCAGTTTCAATAAATAATACCCTCAAATTGGCTCTGTTGCATACATTTTGATTTATAGAAATTGAAATCATGGTCTAAAATGCATGTTACAATAACTCTACTTATCTCTAAAATCAGTATTTCTGAAAGAAAATGATTTAAGAGAAAAAGTCATTTGATAAAAATAATTGGTGCAAGCAAAATAGAACTCACATTCTTCTACCAGATAATGACCACGTCTACTCTAACTTCAGTGCTGCTTCATTAGATGCAATTCACATTCATCTTAAAGTCCTAAGGAAAAAAAAATTGTTTGCTATTTTTAAAAGTTATTTTTAAAGACACAGACAAATATGTGGAGCAATGGAATAAAACCTCTGTTGGATTTACTTTTTATTCAATTCCTCAAACATTTTTTTTCTTAGGGGCAGGAATGTCATATGTTTAGATTCAGGACAAAGGGACATTTTCAAATGAAGAGCTTAAAAAACATCTATAAAGTAGTTAGCATAACAGAAGTTAGGCTAAGCACTTGGTTTAAAAGAATATCTAGGCTAAAGCATTTGGACAAATATTTCATGAACTTTAGAATTAATGAAAACAAGTCTTTCATAAGGAGCATTTAAAAAATAATAAAAGCAATTTGTAAGCAACTTCTGGGGTTTACTTTGGGTAACATATTGGGTCATGTTGCTTTACTGTTTTTTTATATTTTCTTAACTTGAGAGATAAAGAAAATTATGTAATTTTAGAATTTTTAATGCAGTAGTCTTATGCTGAGTGTTATGTAGGTTAAAACAAAAACTTATAGTAAAAATTTACCTATTCATCAATTTTACATATTTATTATTATTATTACTATTATTATTTGGCATGGTAAATGACCAAACTATATATTTTTGTTATGAAGACAACTCATGGGTTCTTAGCTGTGTCATAAAATGTTCTTTCAATAGTTTAGCAATTAATTAAAAAGTTCTTAAATGTGAATCATTATTATCCCATTTTGTATCTTGAGACATATGCATTTAAATTTTACAGATCAAATGCTTTTGTCTGCATATTGTTTTAAAGTGAAAGAAAATAGATTACAAGCTGGTTCTGTTAATTTAAAAGCTTTTACATTTAATGCTATTCTAACTAGCTAGAGCTAAATTTGATAATTCAATGCAAGGCTATTGTTAAACAGCTAAAATTGCAAACATTTTGCCAAAGTGTTATATTTGGCAATGAAAACAATTTCATAGATAGTACTGTCTTTCTTTTCTGGACTACTTTCTATCCTAAACAATTTTAAATATTTAAATAGAGAGCCGTGCTGTTTATTTTTAGAGGAATGAGTACTTTGAATTTAAATTCACCAAAATGAAAGAGTTTCAAATCTTCAGCAAACTGTTGAACTGGGTCCTTGGCTCCAACTTATCTAACCTGTGCAGAAAGTGATTTGATTGTGAAAACTAACCAAAACCGAAAATCAACTGAGAGAATAGCCACGAGGGAAAGAGGAAGAGTTTCAGGAAATTATATTTTCCCATCAGTGGATAGGCATGCATACATTAAAGGCATAAAAGGCAGCAGGGGGAGAAACAAAAAGCTGCAAGCTAAGGATCCTGCTAGTCTGAATTAACCAAATGGGGAAAAAATGAAATCATTCTGCTTAAACTTGTTCATTAATAAAAAGAGTCGCTTTTGTTAAATATGCTTGGTGTGATTATCAAGCCATTTTTTTCTCCCAGACATTGATGAATAAAACATGTGTTTGAGCATTAGGTAAACAAACAATAAATGGATGAGTTCAGTTGCAACATAATAACATTTTATTTAGAAAACATATATAATCATATTTGTATTGGTAATCCAAATTTAATGACTTCTTTCAGTAAAATCAGAGTGCCTCACAAACACCATCTAATGCATTAAGAATTGCTTATTATTTACCCATTTTTTTCTGTTTTCTTGAAGAAACAGATTTTAAAAGTCTACTGAGCTATACCTAAACTAGAGGAAGTGTGAGTTTTTTAGAAAACATATTTCTTTTAAATCATCTTAATTTTTTGTTCACACATATTGTAAAAAAAAAAACCTAAAGAAATGTATTTCTGAGAGTGGTGGGGAGAGACATGTGCAGTTTAACTGCCTAGGGCTGATTTAAACAAGACTGTGTATAGTTGAATCCCAGTCTTTGGCTTATTAGCCATTTCATTAACTCAACATCTTCTGTAAAATATGAATGAGAAGAAACCATTTACAATAAGGAAAGCAAACAACAGAATGAATTTCCTCTGTTGGTGTTTTATAAGACTGTTAACAGAAAATGGAGGGAAGAACTCTCTTTAGACGGTATCACTTAATTAAGTAAAGCATCCTAATCAGAGTCCCCTCCAATTGTAATGACTGTAGGGAGTCAAGTACATTTCTATCTATATTAGAGTATCTAACTGCAATGATTTATTGATATTTATTTTAGAAGTACAACACAAAAGCAATAAAACAGTGGAAGTAGCGAGAGAGGAAACATGCCATTGCTTACGGCAGGTACAGCCAGCACACTTCAACAGAATTTTTGATTCTCTTGTGGGAGGTTTTGCTTTCTAAAATTAGAGCGCACCTTTCAAGGAGAATGTTCTTTTCCTGCATTTGATTTTTCCAAATGTACGCCGTGACATGTCTTTGTCCAATGGGTAAATCATTGATTCACTTTCTTCACTGCAAGAATCACTGCAAATGAGTGGATGAGCACCTGCTGTTTTCTGCAGTGACATGACTGGATTGCATTCCACACTGATTTTAGTACTAAAATACAGCTTCTCTGTATGGGAGAGAGATTGGAGGAAGGAGAGTAAATAGACTGTATAGGCAGACAGGCATTGGCTACCCTCCAAGTTGTACGCAGCATAAACCTGTTTATCTGCCACATCTCACAAATCTCAAAAACATGTGAATAATCAGGCAAGTAACTGAATAAGTGATTCCCACTAGGGAACCTAACCACTGCTCTGATGAGAGGATACTCTCATGCTAAGACACTGGTACAAGTAGACTTGTATTGTGGAAACTGCACATAATAAAGTTGATCAGTGACTCAGAGGAGAAAACAGTTTAACATAAGATATATCTGAAGAGATATTCAGTCGTGTGGACTTTGGTGTATTTACGTGTAAGTTATCTGGAGAATGGAGTTTGAAAAATGTACTTATACCAGTACTATTCAAATAATTGGGGTCAAAGTAGGATCGGCCTTCAAATTAGTTGTCAAAACAATTTATTTTTCAGAATCAAAATTCAGATGTTGGGGCCAGCGTCTTAACACTCCAAATCATAGATGTGAAATTGAGCCACTAAACATGTTTAGGACCTAGTTTTTCTAAAAGGATTTTTTTTCATAGAAGACTATATTCAATTTTACATTTTACATTACCTTTATTGGGGTAATAAGTCAACTAGGAAAAACAGGCTCTCATTATTTTTATGTTACAGCTTTCTTTTTCTTTAATTTTTGTGGTTTCCTCTTAATTTGCAGGCTTTTTAATTCCCCCTTGTGCTAGAGACTGGAGTGCTTAGCAGTGAGCTGAAAAGTGGAAACTCTCAGAGGTTTCAGGGCTATCCCTAAAAGTGATAGGGATGTCTTGGTTCTGAAAATGCCTTAGGGTTATTTATGAGTTTTAGGTTTGGCTCACTTTCCTAAGCTAGTCCTGTTATAATTACAATAAGGTAAACTATCTGTTTGCTTGTATGTCTATCAGTTGCCTTATAAAATGAACCTTTTATCTTGCTAACCAAAAACAATGTATGTTTCTCTCCATTTGCAAACACAGAACACTGTTCCGCAGAGGAAAGGAATAATGCAAAAAGGTAATTAAATAAACATGTACATCCTACAGCTTTTCCCCTTGCATTGAGGAAAGGAAAATGGCTAAAACTTTTGAACATCATAAAATTTGCTAAATTAGTCAGCAAAGACATCACCATCTTAGCACCAGTCAGTTTTGGAAAAGGTAGGTGACCTGGAATATGGTGTTCTAAAGGATGCACTGCTGCATTTGAGCTTCTCCATGAAAGCCTTGCTACAAGAGATTGTACCTTGAGGCAACTGCAAATTGTATCTGCCGAATGTGTCTCACTGAGCCATCTCCCCAGCCCCTCCAAATGTGTCTCTTGCCTTGACATTTTCTCATCTTCTTCCTTCTTGTCTCAGGTTCTCATTCTTCAGGATCAGGCACAGACACTGACTGAATGGCTCCACTTATCAGGATGTGAAAATCTAAATCAGAATCTGCCACTTTGTGTAAGTCTGTACCCCACAGTCTCCTCTTCAGCGCCAGGAGACTTGCATAACATGTCTCATGACCTTGTAAGATATAATACATTTTTTCTTTGTCTCTAAGTCCACTGTATAGGAGATCTCGCAGAAAACACAGCATAAAATGAAAAAGCATTCCTTCAGTGTGCTCAGGTAAGTGACAATGGGAGGTTTGTCAAAGGTGATACTAAAAGTAGTAACGATCTTGTTAACAGTCTGAGAGCTCAACACATGGATTTCATCACAGGAAATCTTAATTAGTTTTCTTCATAGATTGGATATGTCACAAAGCTAAGCTCAGTTTTGTGGCTCTCAAAATGGTCAACTATAGCTTTTCATTGAGTCATAAAGACCACCTTCTTGCTGGGCGTGGTGGTGCATGCCTGTAATCCCAGCACTCGGGAGGCTGAGGCAGGAGGATTGTTGTGAGTTTGAGACCAGCCTGAGCTACAAAGTGAGCTTAAGGCCAGCCTGAGCTGCATAGTGAGACCCTATCTCAAAAAGACAAAAAAAAAACAAACAAACAAACAAAAAAAGACCACCTTAAGGTGATAGTTGTTCTGAGTCAAAAATGGCCACCAAATCATATACAACTTATTTATTGCAAGAACCTAAAAATAATAATCTGGTTACAAGTAAACTTGTGATTCTAAAAGCAGAGTAAGAAAGCATATAGATTTTTTTAAGGCCTTTTTTTTCTTTTTCTGTGTCCCACCAATCCTATCCACAATAGCGACCATTACTGTTGGTCATATTTTAAGTCTTTTTATTCATATGCACGTATATCTACTTTTAAATCACAAATAAAATTGTAAAATATTTTTATTATTTTTAAGCCTGCTTTTATTCATTTAGCAATGTGTGTTGGCTCTTGCTTGTGCTCCATCTGTGAGTTTGTCTCATTCTCCTAGTAGTTGCAAGGAGTGCTGCATAATACAGTATTATGGATAATGACCTCACTGTGCTGGTGGGTATTTAGGTTATTTTTATTGAATGTTTACTTTTCAAAATAATGCTTCATAACATGCACACTGTTATATATATTTTTTAAAATGTATTTGATTGTTGCAGTGTCTCACTCTGCAGCTGGGACTCCAGGTGATCCTCCTGTTTCAGCCTCCCCAGGGCTGGGATTATAGGCATGCTGGGATTACAGGCTGGGATTACACTATGACTGGACTGTGGCAGGCTCAGTGTGCCCTGGGGGCAGGGCTGGTGCAGTATGTGGTGCCAAGAATCGAACCATAGCCCCTGTGCTTGCCTAATCATGCCTAAACAGCAACTTTAGTCCACTGAGCTATCTCACCAGCCTTATATACTTTTATAAGGGCAGTTGAAGAATTAATCCCTTGAAGTGGAACTGCTAAGTAAAAATATATTTACAATTTTGAGATAATATTGCCACATTATTGGTAGAACCAAAAGCATACCAAATTAGCTTTCCATGACAATTTTTGAGAGGGAAGGATTTTGGCAAGGGGCTTCCACGAGTTTTGTGTGTAACCCATAAACATGCTGTCCATCTCTTCACACTTGACTATGCACAGTCCAGTGGCAGCTGCAGTGGTCAGTGGTGACTTGGAGGAGGGAGGAGAGTTGTGCTTGGGGCCACTCTGGGGTGGGGAGGGAAATAGCTAGGATGTGTGGCTATGAGCAACTTAAGACCCCTGACCCTTTGCTGTCAGCTTTCCTCAAGGCTGTGAATGCTGCAGGGTTAAACTAGGAGCCATTCACACAGGCTCTGGTGAGAGTAAAGAAGCTTGTCTACCTAAAATCATTCTTTCTTCTCCCTCCTCCTTTTCTTCCTCTTCTTCCCCCTCTCCCATCTCAATCTCTGTGCTCAAGCTCTGAGATACCCTGACCTTTCTTGCCCATCTTGGCCTGGGTTCTCAGGAAGTGTCGTTCTCTGAAACTCTGGCTGATCTTCACAAGCCACAGTTCCCAAGACTTCCTCTCTATTCTGCTGTCTCACTTCTCTACTGGGCTTAACTCAGATATTTACCTGACATTGACCCAGTCCTTGGCTTTGAGGAGACAGCCTGATCCTTAAAATCTCTACTCCTCATCCAATATTTGTACCCCTATGAGTCCACTTTTCATCTTTAAGCAGAAACCTAAGAGTGGGAGTGACTCAGCCTACACCTAAGTCTCAGTCTTAAATAAAGAGGTTTCTTCAACATTCTCAAGGATAGTTACAGAAGGAAATTTAGTTTGTATACAGCATTAACATGCTAGGCGCTATGGTCGGACTATAAAAGCAAGAATAAATGACACACATTTTGTACCTTCCAGAAGTTCATAAGATAGTGAGAAGACACTGAGACAACACTTACCATATACAGGACACTCTGATATGCATTAAAACAGAGGTGTTTAATCAAAATTCGGTGATGCCCCAGTTCTAGAAATTAATATTGCAGATATACCTGTGCATATACACAAAGATTTATGGGCAAGTTTATCACAGCATTGCATGTGATGGTGAGGGCTTAGAAAGAATTCTTTATGTCCCTTAAGTGTTCTCTGTATCTGCTGTGGCCGCCCCACCCCTGGGGGCGGGCTGAGACTTGAGACTGGGCGTAGCGGTGTGTGCCTTGTAATCCCAGCACTTAGGAGGCTGCAAACAGGAGAATCACTAGGAGTCCTATCTAGTAGAGAGACCCTGAATACCCTATAGGCCCTTCCCTAAAATAAATAAAAAAAGAAGAAGCATTCTTTGTGTACTAATGTGGAGTGATTTTAAGGATTATTTTATATAAAAACAGTGAGCTACAGAATGTACATCGTGTTTATTGTCTTTTGTATAAGAAATCTAAACAATAAGACTATATATTAATGTTTATTTGTAAATGCAGTCATGCCCAGTAAATGATTCATTCACACGGATCATGGTGGTCACAAAAATGGCACTGAAAAATTTCCTGTTGCCCAGTGTCATCGCAGCCTTGGTATCACCGGAGCACTGAAGGTGCTCACGTTCATGATTCCGCTGTGCCAGCAGCCCTGCTGTGCTGCCGAGCTATGACTGCACAGCGCAGGCAGCCGTGAACAGTATGTGGTAATTGATAATGATGATAAATGACTGCTAGTGGCACATGCATTCACTCTGCTATACTCTTTTCATAGTTATTCTAGAGTGTACTCCTGTGTGTTACAAAGGGCTTGCCATAGGATACTGTGCCTATGTGCAACACATTCTTGTATTTCTTGATTGCATCATGGGCCATGCCAGATCTTTGGCTTACATGCCATTGAAGTTTGTGTAAGCATATTCTATGTTGTTCCCATAATGACAAAAAAAAAAAAAGCTCTGCTCTAAATAATTTCCATGCCACAGTGGGCCTATAGGTATGGTACCAAAAATCTAGTGGTCCCAGAAGTTTCTTTCCCCTGTTCAGAGCCCCCTTGTCCAGTCCTAGATGAGTTTCTTTATCCTAAGTAGACATAGTCAAGCACTTCTGAACACCCCAGAAAATGCAGTTCAGAAAGGAAGAATCTTGCTTTCAAATTTAATCCTGGAACACCTATACTCCCAGCTACTTGGGGGCTGAAGCAAGAAGATGATAAGGGGTTCAGTCTGTGAGCAGAGCTTAAGAGAAACACTACAAAGTAATGAGGAATGGGAATTCCTGCAAAGAGAACCTATGTTTTTATTTATTTATTTATTTATTTATTTATTTATTTATTTATTTAGGCAGAACTGGGCATTGAACTCAGGCCCTTGTGCTTGCCAGGGAAGTGCTTATTCTACTGAGCCATCCCCAACCCCCCAAAGAGGACCTATGAAAGGCATGGGAACAATTCCAGTGTGGTGGCACACACCTGTAATCCCAGTGAAGCAGGAAGGTCACAAATTCTAGTCCAACCAGGGCAATTTAGTGAGACCCTGCCTCAGAATAAAAAATAAAAAGATGGGGAGTGCAGCTCACTACAAATGCTGGCACTTAGAAAAAGACATGGGAGTGATTTTAGGGGAATACTTTATTTTTCAAAATTCCTTTTGGCAAGGCCACCTCAGATTTCCTGTGGTGACTTGGTACTAAAGAGAGGATTTGTCCACACTTTGAGTTGACCTGTTGGAGTTATGAAGATGAACAATGCAAAAATTTTACTTTGAGTTACAAATAACAGACATTAACTGCGTTGCCATAAAAAAGAAAAAAAGCTACTCTGCAAGAAGGCTGTGCTCCATAGATTTTGCAGAATGTCATATTAAGGCAACTTGGGGAAAGGTATTGGGACAGAATTAGATCTTGAGAATTCTCTGGTCATTTCCATGAACTGATAGTAGGGCATTTGCTAGAAGGTAGTAGAAGCTAAGTTATGAGAAAAAGTTGGTGATGGCATGATTACGGTGTTAGAAGGTGGTTGAAGAGTAATAATTGTTTCACAAGTTACCCTAGGACAGAATAGGCAGCTGCTGCCTGAGGGCTGCTTCACTTCCTGGCCATCCTTGCATGAAATCGCCTCACTGCCCCATGACTGTGCTGACTCTTGGTTCCTCTTAGCCATTTTTGTCCACGAGGCTTTGCCCTAGTTATTCTAGAATCTGGGAGTATGGCAGAAAGTGAAGAACATAAGTGCCTCTCACTTTTTATTTTATTTATTATTTATTAATTTTGATACAGGTTCTCACTATGCAGCTCTGACTCTTAGTGATCCTCCTGTCTCAGCCTCCCCAGCACTGGGTTTACAGGCATGTGCTACTGTCCTTGGGGCTCCAAGGCTGGCATGGCCTGCAGTACAGGGGACTGAAATCAGGACCTTGTACTTGCCAGACAAGCATTTAGACCACTAAGCTATCTCCTCAGCCTGAATCCCAGTTTTTAAAAACCACCCCTCGGCATCATTCACAGATGTCAGTGAAGTCCCTTCACTGGTCTCAAATCCATCCTGTGGAAAGAGTCTGAAAAAACTTGATTTTGAAATGAAACTTTCAGATGTGACAAAGTGACCGTACAACTTAGCTAGCCTACATCTAGTGTCAGTTTCTTTTTGCAAGTACAAGTGAATCATTATTTTATTTTTATGAGATTACCACCCAAATGTGAACCTGTTAAGTGAGGTATTGCCAGCAATCAGGACCACTTGTTACATAACATCAGCAAGAGGGACTCAGGCAAGAAACAACTCTGATTATAGGTATTTAGTCCAAAATGTGCATCAGTTGCAACTCCTCCCATGTATTTCTTTTAGCAGCTAATTGAAATACTTTATTACCAAAAAGTCTTGACACAACAGTTATGCAAACACACGTATGAGAACATGGGGAAATTAACTAAGACTTATACACCTTAACAAAATGATGGCTTAATTTGTACTCCCTTTGTAATTTTAACTAAATATTGTGGTGAATAGTTCTTACTTTAAATACTAAGTATATGGGCATTTATTACGCACAATATGAAAACACTTCAGGAGGTTTGTGATTAATGCTGTGGTATTCAGGTGTAGTTTATAAAGACTTTCAGTCAAAGATAAAGGCCCAAGCAAATGATGAGACACATGAAAGCGATGTATGTATACAACTTAATTCAGACCTGCTAATAGCAGCTCAGTGCTAGCTCTTGGCTTGTCAGTAATGTTCCCAAACAAGTATCTCCCCAACCCAGCTCAGGGGTTCCCTGGAGATGAGCCTCCAGTGGGGGCCAAATAAAATACAGGATTCCAAGTGAAATCTAATTTCAGATAAACAAGATATGTTTTTAGCATAAATATGTGCCAAATATCATATGCAACATACTATACTAAAAAATAGTTGTACATTAGCAATTGAAGTATGGTTGAGTACCTTTTTTATTATTATAGTACTGCTGTAGAATCCATAGCATTCATGTGAGCTACATCCCCAGTTCTTTTCTTATTTGAGATAGGTTCTCCCTAATACACTAAGTTGCCTAGGTTAGGCTCAAATTGTGATCTTCCTGTCTCAGCCTCCCTGAATGCTGTGATGACAGTTATATGCCCCCCCACACCCAGCTATACTTTAAGTTTGTCTAAATCTAACAACCCTATCCTAGGGATGCTGAAGAATACCCACATACCTCTTCTCCCTGCCCTGTGTGGCTGAACTTGGGATCTTTTAACCATGTAGATATTTTTCTCCTGCTCTGTGCTTCCTGTCTGAAATACAATACCTCACTGATTGAAACCCCCAAATCCAGAATTTGAATTTAGTGGTTGTTCTGAGTCTCTTATTGGACACTTCCTGCTTTGTGATGAAAATGGCTTGTCCTCCCAGGGGCCGTGTGTTCAAGGCTTGCTTCCCAGTGGTAGAGCTGATGGGTGGGATCTTGAAAGGGTGGGGCCCAGTTGGAGGCATTAGGTCACTGAAGGTGCTCCCCTTAGATAGGATTAAGGTGGTTCCCTCAAATATTCTGAGTCTGCTCTGGACAGAGAACTATTATAAGAGATATCCAACCCTGAACCCTAAATTTCTCTCTCTTTTGTGCCAGCATATGATCTCTTCTTCCCCAAACCACTCCAACCTTTGTGGAGCCATCTATCATGAGCTGAGCTGAGGCCAGCACCATGGCCTTGAACTGGGAACTAAATAAGTATCTTTTCTTTGTAAAGTTACCAGCCTTGGGTATTCTGTTATAGTAACAGAAAGGGGGTAACATCTAGGCTTGCCCCTCTTACTTAGGCTCATTTCCTCCCAGCTGAGCATGTTATTCATATTTTTTAGTAATTTTTAAACATTAGTGATTGATGAGACATTGGCTGCCATGGAAATTCTAAGATCTATATTCCTGTCTCTGTCTCCTTGGATTTGAATGCCAATTTTGATTTTTCAAAAGCATGTTCTTAAGGTTCAATGCCTATCTTTGAAAAAAAAGCGCATACAGATGGGAAGTGAGATTGGAGGACGTCCTAGCCAAGATCCTGCCGCCCCCCGCATCTTGGTCTGTTGAAGCATTGGAAGAGGTAGCTACTAAATAGTTTAGGTTCAAATTAAACCTGGATTTTCTAAGCCAAGCCAAATACCACTACTGTCAAAGCCCTGCAACTAAAAGATTGGAACAGCTCTATGGCAGAGTAGGCAACACGCAATACAGAGTTGGTAAATTTGAGATGGAGCCCTGGCTCTGTACTTGACCTGGCTGTGATCCTAGGCAAACTGTTTGGGCCTCATGACCCTCAGTGTACTTTTCAACAAAATGGCACAGTAAAGCAGCTGTGAAGGAAGGTACTATGTGTAGAAATAATTTGTAAATTTTAAGCACAACTTAGATGTTTGTAGTGATGGCAATAATGGTCGCAATTGAGACATAAACGTTATACCATTTATTCAAGATCTATTTTCTCTTAGATTTTTAAATCTCATTATTTCGTTCATATGAACCATGCACATAAGATTACTGTTATATTTATTATATAGCTTGAGAAAAGAAAAAAAAGGCACTGAAAACAAACCTAATTCCATGTATTTTAGAAAACAGCCTACTCAAAGATCTTGTGTTTAGAACTGAAATGTCTGGAGTAGAATATTTTGCTTATTTAGGATGGCATTGAAAAACAGCAGAGAGGGACACTGAAATTTTTTATTTTTTGAGTAATACTCAATACACAGCCTGCAGAACATTAGCAAAGTCTTCTCAACACATTTATCATTACCATTTATTATTATTAATGTAACAGTTTGGAGTTTTCATGCATAGAAAAGGCTGTGATGTAGTCTCTTGTGTATCTATTTGCTCTCTAATAAAACAGAGCAAAGGAAGAGGCTGGACTAGATTTCTCTTCGTTCGTTTGTAGCACTGTGTCCTACGCCAGTGGAGAAGGCCACAGCAAGTTCCCAGGCCAGGTCTGGTGAAGGCCTACAGAAGCACTTCTAGGTGCCAGCTCTGACTGAACAGTATTAATCCTTGTCCAATTTTACTTCGTTTATTTTTCAATCCTGAGCTTTGAACCTGGGGTCTCTCACATGCTAGGCAAATACTCTACCACTGAGTTACATTTCCAGTCCTTTTGAGATAGCCGTGTTAATTTGCTCAGGCTGAGTTTAAACTTGGTGATGTGAGGCTCCTAAATAGCTGAAATCATAGGTTTAGGCCATCATGCCGCACAAATCTTATTTCTTTTCATTATACAGATGTTATTGAAAATATGGTGAATATTTAACATTTTCAGAAATTATTACAGTAAAAGATGCACTACTGTTAATGTTCCTCAAAATAATCCCCCTAAGTTTGAACATTCTTGCTGTCATTCTGGCTTCTTTTTGGGTAGGGGTCTTTCTATTTTATTATGTAAATCAGGTAGTTTACTATGATCTTGGGGAGTGGTTACATGTACATCTTAAGCTTGTTTCTTTGTCTTTATATCCTCTTCTTCTCCCTTCCTCAGGTTCTCCTACTGTCTTAGCTCGCATGATGGCATAGAGTGGTTTACATTAATTTGGGTTATTAGGCCCCAGTGCATAGCATGTCTTTATTCCTCTCATTTGTCCTTCTCCTCTTCACCCCTCTCCCGTGCTCCCTCGAAGCACTTCCCAATCTCTGGAGATCTGTTCCTTTATTCCTTTTATAACTCTCCTTTCTCATTGTCTTTGTACTTTCCTCACTCAGAAGACACCACACGGTATTTAAGCTTGTGTGTTGGGCTTATTTCACTCAGCGTCTTTTCCAGGTGCATCTATTTTCCTACAATCATCTCAAATGCATCATTCTTTATAGTTGAGTAGTACGACATTACGTATAAATACCACGCTTTCTTTAGGCAATCATGGGTAATACAGGCTGCTTCCAGGATTTAGCTATTATGAATTGCGTTGCAGTAAACAGTGCTATAAACAGGTGTCACTGCAGCGGGGTGTTTTGGAGAAGATACCTAGCGGGGACACAGCTGGGTATCAAGGAATTTCTAATTCCAATTCTTTGAGAAATCTCCACACTGATTTCTATAATGGTTGTACTAGTTTGTACGGCTACCAGCAATGTAGGAGGAGCCCTTTTTCACCACGCCCACACCAGCAATTTCATTGTTTGATTACCTAATGATTGCCATTCTTTCTGATATAAGACGTTGTTTTAAATTTCCTTTCTCAAATAGTCAAGAGATGTAAACTTTTTTCAGATATTTGTTGACCACAGGTATTTCTTCCTCCATGAAATGTCTGTCCATTTCTATTGTCCATTTCATAACTGGATCTTAATTCTAGGTGTTTTTTTTTTTTTTTTTTATGTGTGTGTGTGTCCTTTGAGTATTCTAGATATTAGTTCTCCATCTGAACAATAGTTGGTAATTATTTTTCTCCATTGCCTGTTCACTGAACTGGTTAATTACTTTTCTGTACAGAATCTTTTTAGACTTACATAATCTCATTATTGATTCTTGCTGCTATTTCTCATGTGATTGAAATTCTATTTAGAAAATCCTTTCCTACACCTATATCTTTAAAGGTTTCATTCATTTTGTCTTACAATAGGTTTAATGTTTTGGTTTCAATGTTTATACCATAGATCAATTTTAAAAAACTTGATTTTATTGTTACATTTTAGATACACATAATAACATTCATCATATGGAATTTGCAACTGTGTATGATGTAAATCATGATTTTTGTTTTTTCCTTGCCCTTCCATTTCTTCAATCCATCTTTCCCTCATTTACAAAGTGTGTGTTTTGGGCCGGGGAGACAGCTCAGTGGAATAGGCACTTCCCTGGCAAGTGCAAGGGCCTGAGTTCAATCCCTGGTTCCTCCAAAAATAAATAAATAAATAAATAAATAAATAAATAAAAATTAAAAAAAATAAAATCTGATTTACAAAGTGTGTGTTTTCATTTTTTTCTTCTATTCTCTTTTTTTATTTTCCTTTCCTTCCAAAATGTCCCCATTTGGATATTTTTTCTTATTTCTCAATATCCATTATAGGTATGTTAGTCCTTATTTACTCTTCTGTTTCACACACTAGAGAAACCAGGAAATATTTGAATATGTGTGTCCAGTACATTCCATTAAGATTATGTTCTCAAAGTGCATTCATTTACCTTGAAATGTCTCAAGTTTACCTTCTTCTTTTTTTTTCCTTTTTTTGAGACAGGGTCTCACTGTGCAGTTCAGGCTGGCCTTAAGCTCACTTTGTAGCTCAGGCTGGTCTTGAACTCACAACAATCCTCCTGCCTCAGCCTCCCAAGTGCTGGGATTACAGGTGTGCACCACCACACCCGGCTAAGTTTACCTTCTTTATGGCTGAGTAGTATTCCTCTATAAAAAAAAAACCCACATCTTCTTTATCCATTCAGGGATAGGTGAACATTTTTCTAAGTTTTAGCTATTTGCCAACTATACTTTTATAAACATGGATATGCATATATCTCTATGGTGTGATGCTTTTAATTCTTTTGGGAAGATACCAAGAAGGAATATCTTCTGGGTCAAATGGAAACTCTAGTTTTAATTTTTTAAGGAATCTGATTTCCACTATGGTTGCACCAGCCTACACTCATGCCAATAACACAGAAGTGTACCTTTTCCCCACATCTTCATCCCCAATGTTTACTGGTTTTCTTCTTTTTTTTTTTTTTTTTTTTGGTAGAACCAGAGATTGAGCTCAGGCTCTTGTGCTTGCCAGGGAAGCCCTCATTCCACTGAGCCATCTCCCTGACCCCCATTGTTTTACTTCTTAATGATAGTCATTCTTTGTGGAGTGAGATGAATTCTCTTTTCTTTTTCTTTTTTTCTTTTTTGTAGAACTGGGATTGAACTCAGGCCCTTGCGCCTACCAGAGAAGCTCTTATTTCATTGAGCTGTCTCCGCGGCCCCTAGATGGAACCTCAATGTTGTTTCAGTTTGCATCTCTTGAGTGACCAGTGATATTGAGCATTTTTCCAAATATTCATTTGCCATTTCTACTTCTTCATTTGAAAAGCGTTTTCACTTCAGATGCTCATGTTTGGATTGGTGCTTTAATTTTTTTGGGGGGATCTGCTTTTTGTTTTTTAGTTATTTCCATATTCTAGATATTATTCCTTTGTCCTAGGAACACTTGAAAATTTTTTCCTACTCTGTGGTAATTTTTTAAAAGTATTTAGTACATAGTCTGCAGGGTCTCACTACACAGATCATACTCAGTGATTCTTCTGTTTTCAGCCTCCCAAGAGCTGGGATTACAGGCATGCAGCACCATGCCGTGTCAGTCCCCATCTCAGTGCACCCAAGGTTAGGACCAGCACAGCACTCTGGGGATCGAGCCCTGGCTCCTACCTCTGCCTAAGCAGATGCTTTAATCTTCTGACCTATCTGGTCAGCCCTCTTTGATGATTTATTTTGCTGTACAAAAGTTTTCAATAAGATGATATCCCAGTTGTTGATTCTTTGGGATATTTTCTGTGTGATTGGATTTCTGGTCATGAAGTCTTTGCCTACCCCTATGTGTTTAAGAGTTCTACTTATTCTCTCTTCCAGAAGAATTTAGTGTTTCTGTTTTAACATGTAGAACCCTAATCCATTTATTATTATTTATTGGTACAAGTTAGATACACAAAGCGATCACAATTAGCAGAGAGAATTTGGGACTGTACATGATATATTTTAATTCTTCTTTCTTTCCCAGTCCCCACTCTTCCCTTCAACCCCTCTTCTCTTCATGACTTTCAGAGATCTGTTGCCTTTTTTTTTTTTTTTTCTTTCTTTGACCCAGTTTGATTTTAGTTCAGTGCATAGTCTAGTTTTAGTCACTGGCATGTGGAAAACCACTTTTCCCAACACTGTTTATTGAAAACGCTATCTTTCTTTAGTGAAAGTGTCAAGCCCCTTTGTCAATAAGTGACTGAGTGTTTCTAGAGTTGTTTCTGCATCTTCTAGTTTGCTCCATTGGCCCTTGGGTCTATTTTTGTTGTTTTTGTTGCTGCAATATCATAATTTTTAAAAAAAATCACTGTAGCTTTGTAGCTTTCAAGTGAGGGATTGTGCCTTTCCTTTGTTGCTTAACATTGATTTTGCTATTATAGGTCTCTTCTCATTACAGAGTAATTGTAGTATTTTTTTTCCTAATTCTGTAAATTATTCTATTGGTATTTTGATCGAGATTGCATTAAATCCTTATAATAATTTTTGAAGCATGACTATTTTCACTGTATTTTTTCATTCTACCCAAGAATAAAGATATCTTTGCATTTTCTAATATCTTCTTTGATCTCCTTTTCAGAATACTATTTTTTCCAACATAAAAGGTCTTTTATATTATTTATTAGATTGATTCCTAAATATATCATTTTATATGCCATTCTGAAAAGTATTGCTTCCCTAATTTCTCTGTCAATGGGTTTGTTATTTGTGTACAAAAACATTATTGTTTTGTTTTTGTTACTGGGGACCCAACTCAGGACCTTGTGCCTGCTAGGCAGGTGCCTATGCTGCTGAGCTATGTTCCAAGCCCCTAGAATGCTATTGGTTTTTGAGTGTTGATTATATCGACCTATGCCACTAAATTTGGTTATTAAATTTAGAAGTCTTTCACAAGAATTTGGGGGTCCTCTATGTAGAGTATGTATTATGAGCAAATAGTGCATCTACAAATGATGATTTAATTTCTTTCTTTTACACTCATATTGCCTTTCTTTCTCTTGTCTAACTGCACTAACGTTTCAAGAACTATAGTAAATAAAAGTGGTGACAGTGGGCATCTTTGTTTTGTTCCTCATTTTAGAGTGAAATATTTCAGTTTTTGACCATTCATTATAATGGTAGCTATTGGCTTCTCATAGATAGCTTTTATCAGATTGTGACAAAGGCCATCCATTGCAATTTTCACCAGATATTTTTTTTTTTTTTTTTTTTTTTTGTGGAACTGGGGGTTGAACTCAGGCCCTTGCCCTTGCCAGGGAAGCGCTTATTCTACTGAGCCATCTCCCTGGCCCCCATCGGCGGATCTTTTTAAAATCATTAATGCCTGGTAGAATTGTCAATTGCTTTTCTTGATTCCATTGAGACAATGATGTAGTTTTGTCTTTGGTTCTACATATTTATTTATTTGCATATGTCAAACCTTCCTTGCATCCCTGGGATGGATCCGATTTGCTCCATTGTTTGCCAATATCTTGTAGAAGATTTTTGAGTCTATGTTTTTTAGGAAAGTCAGCCTGTAGCCACATTTTTTTTTGTTAGGATCCTTCTCTAATTTTGAGATCAACATAATGCTTGATCAGGAATGAGTTTGAGAGTATTGCTTCTCTTTCAATCCCATTAAAGAGTTTGAGGAGTAGTGGGATTAGATATTTTCTAAATTTCTTGTAAAATTCATCTGTGAAACCATTAGGGCCTGGAGTTTTCCCTGCTGAAAGTTTTTTTTTTTTTTAATTTTATTGAGAAACAAATAGCAATGAGACAGTTTCAAAACTGACTATTAGGACAGCTTCAATAATTAATACATTGTATATTGTTATCTTCTTAGTGGTTATCCATAGCACAAGAAGCAGACAGGATATACTGTCCAAACACTATGAATACAAATCTTTCTACTCATTGAATTAAGAGAGAGTAGCTGTATAACTATCCTGACTATTCTGTATATACAAATACAAAATGGTCCATCTTTTGTATCCCCTTTTTTGGTTTAGTCCTGTTAGAGATGAATATTCCATTGGCATCTAAATACTATAGGTGTGTGAATTCTCTGCTGGAAGGTTTTAAATTATATTTTCAATTTTATTGACTGATTCTGGGTTATTCAGGATTTTTATACTTTCCTGATTGAGCTTTAGTAATTTATATGTATCTAGAGAGCTGTACATTTGTATTTTCTTTTATTAAAATATAGCTTTTTGAAGTAGGTATTAATGATCTTTGGGATTTCTGAAGAATTAATTGTGTTTTTCACCATTCATTCCTTAATTGTATGAATTTGATTCTTTTCTTTCCCTTTTTCTTTTTTGTATTTCAGGGAAGGGTCTGCACGGTATTCAGGGTCTCACTACTAGATCAGACTCCTAGTGATTCACATGTGCACAGCCTCCTAAGAGCTGGGATTACAGGCGATCACCGCCACATCCAGTCTCAGTTGCAGTCTCAAATGCCCTGGGGGGGCATCACAGCAGGCCTAGGGATTGAAGGTTACAGGTGCTTTAGTTCACTGAGCTATTTGGCCAGCCCTTCTTTCCCTCTTTTGATAAGGTGGGCTAATGATCTGTCAATTGCATTTAATCTTTCTAAGAATCAATGTTTCCAATTCATTGATTCTTTATGTTTTTTTTTCTTAAGCCTCTATTGTATTAGTTTCTTCTCTGATCTTTATAATTTACTTTTTCATACGAGCTTTGGGCTAGAATCTTGGGGTTCAAATTAGGCTACCATTTTGAGCCTATTCTGCTTTTGTTGTATGAATTTGCCCATATAGAGTTCCCTCAAAAGATAGCTTTCATTGTGTCCCATACATTCCTGTATGTTGTACTGGCATTGTCATTTAATTGTAGAAGCTGTCTGATTTCTTCTTTAATTTTATCTGTGACTTACTGGTTGTTCAGGAGGGCTTTATTTAATTTCCTTGTGTTTGTGTATTTTTTGTGGTTTCTTCTTTTTAAATTGTATTTTAAAGAGGAAAAAACAAATAACAAGAGTAAAACTGAAACCAAAGCAACATAGAACAATAAAAATGGTACAGAATTTCAAAAAAAAAGTAGAAAATCACCAGTGGTTGTTGTATTGCATGCTGTTATCGTCAAATTTGTTGCTCAGACTACCAGACAGAGGCATGCTAGACTGATCACAAAATTGAAACATTAAATTGCGGTTTCATTGTTCTTTGTTTCTGTTTTCAATGCAAAGGATTTTTTTCCTTTGCATTTACTTAACCATGTTCCATAAGATAGTATGTGGTTTATTTTGAGAACATCCCATATGCAGCTGAAAAGAATATGTCTTCTGATGCTATGGAATGGAACACTCTGTAGACATCTGCTAAATTCATTTGCTCAAAAGTTTGCTAAGTTCTGATCTTTCTTTGTTGATTTTTTATTGCTTATCTACTTATGACAATGGGGTATCATTACAGGGAAGCGTTTATTCCACGAGCCATCTCCCCAGCCCCTGGGGTATCATTACAATTATAATTCTATTTCCTTTTTTTGATTTTTCATGCCCATTAATATTTGACAGTGTTAGATGTGGAAGTATTCAACACATATATGTTTATGATTATTATCTCTTCCTCTTGGGTTATTCTTCTAACAAGGATGCAGTAACTTTTTTGTCCCTCCTGACCAGCCTTGGCTCAAAATTCACTTTGAGAAAAGAATAGCTACTCCAGCTTTTTTCCAGGTTCCTGTCACATGGAATATGTTTTCCATCCTTTGACTTTTGATCTACAAATTTCTACTTGAGTTGCATGTGTCCTTCTATGTAGCATATTGTTGGATTTTATGTCTTAGTGCATTATGACAGGCTGTTATTATAACTGGTAAATATATATCATTTACATTGATGGTTATAACTGATATATATTGACTTCTCCTTGTCATGTTATTTTCCTGTTGTTACTTCCCTCCCCCATTGCCCTGTTTAATCGCTTGCCTTGCCTGGTGCATTTATTATGTTGGATTTCACAGAGTTGTGAATTTGTTATCTCTTTCTAGCATATTCTTCAGCACATTTTGGATTATTGGTTTGATGTTCATGAATTTGTCACTTATTCTTTGTTATGGAGGTACCTTATTTCCCCATCAATTTTGAAACATATTTTTTAAGGGTATAACAACCTGGATTGGAAGGTGTTCTCTCTTAGGGCTTGAAATACTGTACTCCAAGCTCTTTTTGACTTGAGGATTTATCCTGAGAAGTCTGCTGCAATTCTGATGGGCATTGTTTTATAAACCGTTCATTTCTTTTCCCATAACAGCTTTTAATATTCTGTTTTGGTGTTGAATTTCTGAGATCCTTAGTACTATATGCCTTTGCCTCACTTACTGAATGTAAATTCTTTTTCCATGCCTAGGAGTTTTTCAGCCTGCTCATTCATGCTGTTTCATGGACTTAAGTCAGTGGTCAGCCTTATATGGCTCTTCTTTGCATGATTTAACAGTTGTTGTATTGATTTTTCCTGGTCCTTTGCTATTTTTAAAGAAATGTTTCTGTTCATGATTAATAATTGTAATCCTCTCTTCTAGACCTGATATTCTGTATTCACATTGTTTTATTTTGCAGATATTTCCAACAGAATTTTTAATCTCTTGGATATCTAATTGAATCTGTTTTATGGATTCCATTTCTTTCCTATGTTGGGTGTTCATGGTTTCATCATTTTCCTAAACTCATGTATTTTTTAAATTTGTATCTTTTCTAGAGTCAGTAATCATGCCGTCATTATGGTCATCATTTATGTAGTTAGCTGAGAAATAATTTTTGATTTGATTTTTCTACAGTCTCACTCATCTTTGTTACTTCAGAGAGTCCAGGTGAGTAACTTTTGAATTGTGTGTTTGCCTTTATTGTGCTAGAAGTGTAGGGTTTTATCTTGCTTCTGTGTCTTTTCATTGTTTATTTTTTAAGTTTAATTCATTGGTTGATGCCTATAAATTGTGTATGATAGGTATTATCATACACCTTTATTGCTGGTATTGAGAACCCTTAGGACTCAATACCTAAGGGTTCTCAATACCGGTTCTGTGACTACTCAGACATGTCTCGCAAGTGTATCTGGCTTTTAGGTTTTGAGTCTATTGTAAAATCCTTCTTCAATCTATTGGGGATGGGAAATTTTTGACTATTTATCCTAGCTCCTGTTTTACTTCTTTGGCACCAGACTACAGTATTGTTTACAACCTTCAGGCAATTTCAGTTTTGGCATTCAAGGAAAAACAACTGATTAGAACAACTATGTCATCTTGGTTAAATTAAGATGGTCAGTAGTAAAACAAGATCAAACATACCTTAGAAAATGTCAAACTATGCTATTAATTTGCTGTCTTTAACCATAGGAACAAGATTTTAGTCATACAATCAGACCTAAAACAAACCAGGAAATTGTATACAATAAATATTCCTTCAATATGCAATCTTACTCTCAGGGGAGAAAACTTAAAAGGGATAGGGGAAAAATAGAGAAATAGAAAAAGAAGTTATTAGAAGCAAGGGTGAAGAACAAAGAAATGTTCTGCAAGCTTTGAGAACTGGTGAACAAGACAGTAGAGAAATAAGGAAAAAACAGAAATAAGATCAGAATTCAACAAATGTAAAACTAGAAACAAATGTTCTCACTCATATTAAAACAAGAGTAATAAAAAATAGGAAAATAAAAATTTAATAATTAAAATAAAATAGCAAAGAAAGGAAGAAAATCAGAAAACATACCCACTTCAGGGCATGTTTCCGCTGTCACTAATAGACAGAAGGCAGATCTTTGTTGCTTGAGCCTAGCAAGCCAGCAGAAGAATTTTGGCAATGGTGGATAACCCCAGCAAATCTGGGCCTTCAGGCTTCTTCTGGTTTCTGACTGTGAGGCTAGAACCCCTGCCACACTCCAAGTGGCTCCTGCCAATTGTAGCTCAGGTCCCTGCGCTGGTGCTGGCTAGAACCTGGTTACACCTTACTCTAGAACTTAGAGCCACTAGATGGAGCCAACCTGCAGATACTTTGAGTTCTGATTTCTCTTGTGTCCTTTCCAAAATGGCTACAGGAAAATTGCCCTCCTCTGAGGGGAGGGCTTATTCTTGGGGTGGATTCTGAATGCAAATAACCCACTAACCACTGCAGACCACAGCATCCCCTCCTCTGCTCCACTGGTATGTTTCTCTGTGGAAACCTCTAGGGTCACCGGCAGTCACTGTACTTTGGCAGGTTTGAGTTGCCCCTCCTATGTCACAAACTGGGGCCCAAGTTGTAAGTGCCTCTTACCACATCCATCCTTTACGTTTTGGTCCCTTTTTTTGCTCTCCATTGGGCTCAAATTCTCACTTTAGACCCTTGCTGGGTCCCACTTCCCTCTTCTTTCTCTTCCTTATGTTGCTGTGTTCCAGCATCTGGATTCCAAATATTGAAGAGGCCGTTTCTCTTCTGCTTACCATTCTGCCATCTTCCTGAAAGTCCCTTTGACTCACTTTGATTTTAATTTGATGTATGGTGAGACATAAGGGTCCAGTTTTGTTCTCTTACAGACAGTTTTCCCAATGCCATTTCTTGAACAGGATACCTTTCTTCCAAATGTGTTTGTGGACAATTTGTGAAAGATCAAATAGTTGAAATGGGTCTAAGGAGATTTCTGTATCCTCAGTTCTGTTCCATCAACACATTTGTCTGCTTATGTCTCAGGGCCATGCCATTTGCTAATATTTATTTATTTTATTATTATTATTTTTTTGCAGTACCGAGGATTGAACTCAGGACCTTGCACTTGCCAGGCAAATGTTTATTCCACACAAGCTATTTCCCTGGCCTTGCCATGCCATTTTCATTGCTGTTGCTTTTTAGTATACCTTGAAGACAGCTGTTGCTATGCCACCTGCTTTGTTCTTACTGTCCCATACTACTTTACTATTTTAAGTCTTCTCTAGTTTCATATAAATTGTAAGACTGTCTTCTCTAGATCTGTAAAGTATGATGTTGGCACTTTGATTGGGACTGCATTAAATCTTCTAACAGATTTAGATGGATGATCATTTTGATAATATTTGCTCTGCCAATCCAGGAGCAAGATACATCTTTCCATTTTTTGATGTCCTCTTCAATCCCCTTCTTCAGAGTATTGTATTTGTCTTCATAGAGGTCTTTGGTCAGGTTAATTTTATTATTTCATTTTTATTGGAGTAACTGTGAATGATATTGTGTTCATAATTCCCTTCTCATCCCATTCATTGTTTGTGTACAGAAATGCTAGCTGACATATCTTGTTACTTTGTTGAAGTTGGTCATCACTTCTAAGAGTTTTTGTAGCATTTTGGGTGGTCTTCTATGTAGAGTATCATGTCATCTACAAATAAGCATAATTTGAGTTCTGCCTTTTCTACATGTGTTCTTTTCATTTCTTGTGTAGTTCCTCTGGCTAATATTTTGAGTACTATATTAAATGTAAGAGGTTATAGTGAACATCCTTGTCTTGTTCCTGAATTTAGGGGAGGAATACTTTTTGTTTTCACCCACTTAATATAATTCTAGGCATTTGTTTGTCATAAATCATCTTTATCATACTCAGATATGGTCCTTCTCTATCCATTTTTTTAAGGTTTTTATCATGAGTGGATATTGGATTTTGTTGAAAGACTTTTCTGCATCTACTGATTTTCTGCATCAACTTTTTTTTACCTTGCTCCTGTCTTAGTGATATATTACACTTATTGACTTATGTATGGTGAACCTTGCACCTCTGGGATAAAATATTACGTGCTCATAATATATTACTTTTTTTTGATAAAGTACTGCACTCTATTTGCTAATGTTTTTGAGGATATTTTCATTAAAGAGGCTGGCCTACAGTTCTCTCTTTTAGTTGGCTCGTTATCCAGTTTTTGAATCAGGGCAATACTGGCTTTCACAAATGAATTTTTGAGCACTTCAACTTTTTCAGTTTGAATAATTTGAAGAGTGTTAGTGATATATCATCCTTAAGCCTTTTGTAGAATTCAGCAGTGAATCATTAGGTCCTGGGAGCTTTTTGGTCAGTAGATTCTTTATTACTGAATCAATTTCATTGCTTGTTACTAGGTTGTTAAGCATATTTATGCCTTTTTGGCTTATTTTTGGTGGTTCGTATATATCTAAGAATCTGTCCATATGTTCAGAATTTGATAATTTGTTGGAAATAATTTTTCAAAGTAGTTATACTTCTGGATTTCAACATTATTGTGACTTTACATTTTTCACTTCTAATTGTATTATTGAGTGTGTTCTCTTGGTGATTCTTGCTAAGGACTTACTATTTTATTTGTTTCATTGAAGAATCAGGTCTTGATTCACTGATATTTAAAAAATATATATTTAGCCTCAATTTCATTAATTTTGGCTCTCACTTTTAAAATTTCCCTCCTTAATTTTGGTTTGTTGTTGCTTGTCAAATATCTTAAGATTTCTCATAAGGCTATTTACTTGGGCTTGCTTTGTTTTCATAATGTAATCATTCACTGTGATGACTTTTATTCTTAAAATTGCTTTTAGAGTGTCCAAGAAGTGGTGATAAATTGTACCAACATTGTCATTCATTTCCAGAAATTTTTAAATTTCTTCTGTGACTCATTGCCTTTTCCAAAATGTCTTCTGTCATTGATTTTTCTTTTCTTTTTTTTTTTTGTTCCCCATCTTAGTTTTTTGTTTTCATTTTTATTTTTGTTTTATTGAAGTACAAATATCAATGAGACAGTTTTAAGATATCTTGACAAGATGGATTTGATTAATTAATACATTGCAAACTGTTTTCATAATGTTTTGGTATTGTACAAGGTGCATACATGATATTATGCTTACAGACATTATTATAGTATATGTCTCTTATCAGTAAGGAGAGTGTATCTGTTTATGTTTTATACCTGAATTACATCAAAGATTCAATACTTTCTACCTTGTTATTTTCCTAGTGGCTGTCCATAGTACTAGAAGCTGACATAATATCCTGTCCAACCACCATTAGTGTAAATCTTGCCTCTCATAGGATTATATAGAAGCACAGCGTTATCTATCCCAACTGTAGTGTCCATACACACACATCATGATTCTTCCTTTCTATACCCCTTCCTTTGTCTACACCTTTCAGAGATGGGCACTCCATTGTCATTCAAAGAACTTAGGTGCCTGAACTCAACAACACAATCCAACACAGTCCAGCATTCCACAACAATAGTGAGTTATCCGAATAAGTTGTCGACCAAAGCCATTTCCAGCTCAGCTTAATATTATGGCCCCGTGATGTATACTTCATTTTTATACTTTTCTGCTGGATGGTTAAGACCTAGATAGAGCAAGACTTATATACCAACACATATACTTTATGTTTCTTATGTGGTCAGTGAAGTCCTCTCAGGGTTTATCTTGTAGTCCTGTACCTTATTATGTAGATCCTTTGTCTGTGTCATCCATGTGGATGAGTCACGGCCAATGCTAGACCAGTTTGCTCTCTGTGAGAGCCTGAGAGAAAGTTTTCTCTCCATGTGACTCTCCCCAGGCACACTATAGAACTTCAATCTCTTTCCTCTGTGGCTCCATAATCTCCTTGTTCAGAAAATTTGGAGTTCAACTGAGTTTCATGATGTTGCAGTACAGGTTCTTCTATGTCCTGAGTCTTCGCTGACCTTGAAAGGCTAGGGCCAAAATGTTGGCTGGCCTTATGGCTCTTCTATTTCTCCAACTTTGATCTGTGAACTTAGGTTGTTAACCATCCAGAAGAAAAGCTGATTAGTACCTTGCAGCATATGCCATTCACTTTGCCTTATCGGACTCAGTTGATTTTGGTTGTTGTACGTTTCCTTTTGTATTTTTGCTTTTCACTTTTTATACTACAGAGACTATATGATATTTACACATGTGTGTCTGGTTTATTTCACCTTTGAGTATATGTTCAAGTGGCATCCACTTCAGTATAAATGCTTCAAACTTATCATTCTTAATAGCTGAGTAATTCTCCATTATATAGAAATACCACAACTTTTTCAACCATTCCTCATTTGATGGACATCTTGGTTGTTTCCAAGATTTTGCTATCACACATTGTGCTGCTATAAACATAGGTACACATATCACCATGATATGATGTTTTCAGTTCCTTTGGGAAAATTCCCAGTAGGGGGATAGCCGGCTTGAATGGGGTTTCTAGTCCTACTCTTTTGAGGAGTCTCCATACTGACCTCTACAATGGTTGTACCAGTCTACATTCCCACCAGCAGTGGAGAAGTGTTCCCTTTTCCCCACAACCTCTCCAACATTTGTTGTTGGTTGATTTCCTTATGCTAGCCATTCTTTCTGGAGTGAGATGGTATCTCAGTGTTGTTTTTATTTGCATTTCATGGATGACTAGCGATGTGGAGCATTATTTCATATATTTATTCGCTTCTTTAATTTCGTCCTCTGAGAAGTGTGTATTCATCTCAGATGCCCATTTCTGAATTGGGTCTTTAAATTTGAGGGCCCTGTTATATCTTAGTTCTTTATATATTCTAGGCAGTAGACCTCTGTCTGATTGCTTATTAGTTAGGAGTTTTTCAAAATTTGTGGGTTGTCTTTTCACTCTGTTGACAATTTCTTTTGACATGCAGAAGTTCCTTAAGAAGAGTTGATCCCAGTTGTTCATTCTTTCAAGTGCTTCCCGTGCAAATATATGTTTGTTCCTGAACTGTTTACCTACCCCTATGTCTTCAAGAGTTCCTCCTACTTTCTTTTCCAGGAGATTGAGTGTTTCTGTTTTAATGTTAAGATTTTTAATCCATTTTGACTTTAACTTAGTGCATGGTGATAGAGCTGGGTCAAGTTTTAGTTGTCGGCATGTAGAAAGCCATGTTTTCCAGCACCATTTGTTAAAGAGGCTATCTTTCTTCCAGTGAGCTTGTTTAGCCCCTTTGTTGAAGATCAGATGGCTGAGTGTGATTGTAGATGCCTCTGCATCTTCTAATCTATTCCAAGATTTTAATTTTCTTTGCACAGTAGTCTGATAGTATAAATGGGGTGATTTCAGTTCTTTTATGTATACTTAAGCAGGCCTTGTGTATTAGTATGTGCTCTATTTTGGAAAAATTACCTCATCCTGCTTAAAGGAATATATACTGTCTTTTAGAGGGATACAATATTCTGTATATATCCATTAAGCCCACATACTTGGGGTGTGTTTCAGCTTTGAAATTTCTTTACAGGTTGTTTAGTTGATTTGCTACTTTTTGAAAGTGTGGTATTAAAATCCCCTACTATGTTGTGTTTGTGTTTCTTGCTGGTTTTTTTTTTTTTTTTTTTTTTTTTTTTTTTTTTTTTTTTTTTTTTTTTTTTTTTTCTGTATTTAGGACAGGGTCTGTAGGGTCTCACTATGGAGATCAGACTTGCACTGCTTCTCTTGTTTTCAGCCTCCCAAGCCCTGGGATTACAGGCATATGCAACCACACCTGGTCTAAATCACCCTCTCAGCCCACCCTGGGGTCAGGGTGGGCACAGCACATCTGGGATTGAACCCTAACCACTGTGCCTAAGCAGGTGCTTTAGTCCAATGAGCTATCTTGCTGGCTCTACTTGTTCTTTTAATTTCATCAGCTTTATGAAGCCAGGTGCTCCAGAATTAGTCCACATACTTATCAATGTCATCTCTTACTTAATTATTCCTGTAGCTAATATGTAGTGACCTTCTTTGTCTCTCTTAATTTATTTTAACTTAAATTTTGAATACCCCTGCTTGTTTCTGAGGTCCTGGTAAGTGAAATATTGTTCACTATCCTTTAATTTTAATTCTATAAGTACCTTTTTCAATTAGGTGAGTTTCTTGAATGTAACAGGCTGCTGGATTCTGTTTTTTTTTTTTTCTTTGTTTTTGATTTATTCTGCCAGTCTGTGTCTTTTGATTTGAAAGTTAAAGCTGGTAACATTGAGAGATATGACTGAGATGTATTGGTTATTTGCTATCATTGCCTTCTTTGTCTGTTGATACATTACTTTTCCTTTTTGTTGTTGTTGTTGTTGCTATTTATCCATTGACCTCACTACTTTCCTCATATTTTTAGCTATGTCCTAGACACTTTCTACTGATAATGTTGAGTATTTTCACTAGAGCTAGTTTAACACTCACATATCTTCTGAGCTGGTCTTTTTCATAGAAATAGCTTATTTGTCTATCTATTTTGAATAATAGCTTTGCTGGATAAGTTAATTTTTGTTGGAAGTTATTTGACATTAGGGCTTAAAATCCTTCACTCCAAGTTCTTCTGGCCTTCAGAATTTGTGTGGAGTATTATGCTGTGGATTAGGTGAATTTTTTGAATGTAACAGACTGTTGGATGTAACAGGCTGTTGGATTCTGTTTATTTTTGATTTTTAAGTTTTTTTCTCAGATTACCTTTACAGTTTTGGGTTTTCTGCTGGCTGGCTGTAAATTTAGTGGGGATAAATCTTGGTGAATCTTTTTCACCATAGTTGTTTCATGTTCTGTAAGAATCATTCACATGTTTAAACTCTTTTATTTGAGAAATTTTCATTCATAATTTCTTCAAACATTATACTGAGTTCATCTATGCTATTGTCTCTCTTTTTAGCCTCAGATTAGTCTTCTTCTTTTTTTTTTTAGATTAGTCTTCTTGTTGTCATCTATTAGGTGCTGGATAGTCTTCAATTGTTCTCTTATTTATTCATTCATTTATTTGTTTGTTTTTGGCTTCTCTGAGCTCTTTATCAAGATTCATTACTTTGGCCTCATTGTCAGACATTCTGCCTTCCAATTGGTCATTACTGCGATGTATAATTTGTATACTACTTTTTTAATTTCAGGTATTTCTGTCTGATATCTGTATGAGGATTACATATCCTTATAGAGTCTGTCCTTAAAATTTTGAACTGTGTTGGTTAGCTTGTACAATGTTTCACCTATTTCCCTGAAATTCACTAAAAGCATATTGAGCATAATTGCTGTAAAGTTTTGGTCCATTTCCTCTTTGAACTTATCTGTTTTCTTTATCCCTTCGTAATCCCTTCTGTTAACTGGTTTATTTTCTTCTGCATTTGTGACTCCTTACTCTGCCTTGAGGAAGTTGGGGAGCTCAGAGATCTCTTTCCTTATTTCTCCATTTTCCTACTGTACCCGTACTTGTTTCTGTGTGTATATATCCATATATATGCACATAATACATATGTATGCATATATATATAATGCATACATATGTATTATGTATGTAATACATATATCATATGTACACACATCATACATCATGATGTACATACATTATACATCACGATCCTTTAGGTTAGGGACCAGTGAAGTAAGGAGAGCTTGCGATTTATTTAGAAATTTTTAGTAGGATGTTGCTTTACCATGAAATAATGTTTAGCTTTTTATATCCAGTGTTAGTATTTACTTCTTTGTTATTTACTTTAAGTGATCTCAACTCTGTCTCTATGTTTTGATGAAAGAAAATCTTCTAATTATAATAATATCCCCAGGTTCAAACTTATAACACTTCTGTGTGCTAGTCCTGCAACTGTCCTTCACTTTTTGGCTCTCCTCTGCACACACTATGGTTGTTTATTATTGTGATTTTGCAGTGAGGCAGGTGAGGTGGGGTGGGGAGAATGAATGGTGTTTGGATGAATAGTGTTATGCACTAAGGGGGAGGTTGGAAAGGACATTAGTGGTTGGCAAATCTTTTTTTTTTTTTTTTCTTTTGCAGACCTGAGGATTGAACTCAGGCCCTTGCACTTGCCAGGGAAGCACTTATTCTACTGTGCCATCTCGCAGGTCCATCATTAGTGGTTAATTAGAAGAAAAGATTGGTGTAGGCTCTAATTTTATTTCAATAATTTTAGTTCACTTGAAGGTTTAGCATTCAGAGTTTACAAAAGATGCTTAGTGGGGTGAGCATAAGGTGCAATGACTTGGCTTTGTGATTGAGAACAGCGATTTGTTTCAGAACTTGCTTATAGGGAGGACACTAAAAAGCTAGTCAGGATATGGAAAAGTCAAAGGCTTAGGATGGGGAGGATCAAGGAGTTATATTAGTGCTGATATGAGTGACTAGAGGGGAACTAAGTGAATTAAAAAGCTTGGGCGTTGGAGTTTACATATTTGAAAAAAAGATGCATGTTAATAATATTGTCTCAGTGGTTAAGGTGACGAAAATAGACAAAGATCTGGGACAATGAAGACAACCTGGACACCTGTTAAATCGGAGCCAATCAAAAAACAAACACACAAGAGTAACTACCTAATATACACATTAATCTATAAATGACATAGTACAACCCTATGTTACTAACAACTCAAGAAACATACAAAAACTTAAATAAACCAATACATAAACCAGTTCAATCTGCAATGGGCACAGAGATCAGACATTCCAGGGAGATGTTGTGCATGTGCATCCCAAGCAGCCTCTTTATCCCAGAGTCTGAGTGCTTCCACCTCTGTTACCCCTCTGATCCCTCCATTGCAAAACTGAACTCATTTCCAACTCAGGTCCTCTTTCTGCCACACCGCAGATCTTCTTGCAGAGTCTGTTCCAGTCTGCGTTCTTAGGTTAAGATCTCTTGCTGTGCCTCTCCCTGAGTATGATGATGCATTCAGCAGACAAATTCATGGCACTAAGTTGTTCACCAAGTCAGGATTATTCCTATGCAACTGATTCAACTACTGTGGTAACAGCCTAATCTATTGCAGTGGTATCTATTGGGTAACTGGGAAATAATATATGTTAGGACCCTGTTTTGGGTCTCCCTTTAGCAGTTGAAGCATGGTGCCAATTGAGCCTCCAAACCTGTGTGACTCAGGCTGAAACTAGCATCTGACTGCATAACCAATTCTTGGGTCAGCAGTCCCTGCCTTTCAGTGAGACTCCCCAGGTCTCCTCTCAAACTGCGAGCAGCCTCCTGTGACCGTCCATCCCTCAGCCACTCTGGGAACATGGTGGTGTGAAGCAGCTGAGGGGCAGTGTTCAGGGATTAAGGTTCAAGCCCCCAGCCCTTCCCCACAATGGCATCACTGCTAGCCCTTGCTCCAAGTCCTCTGGTGCTTATACTGGAGTCACCAACTGTTAACTCCAGAGGACCACTAGGCAAGCAGCACCTTGTGCCTTTTTCACTGTCCTTGGCTGCATAAGATTCTCCTGGTTCTAATCAGCTGTCTCTGAGCAGAGAAGTCATTAGTTTCACTTTGCCTCCTGTCTCACGGTTTCTCCTCTGTGGTGTGGGTCACCTCTTCTATATCACTTAAGCCTATTGTCTTCTCCTCTTTCAGTTCCCTAAGGGCTCCTGGGTGCCCTCCACTCACTTCAGTTCCTCTTCAAGCCACTGACCTCTAGACTCCATACACTTCATCCTGCAGGAGCCAGGCTTCTGCCACTCTTTGCTCTTCTGTCTTGTCTCTCCTTCTTGCTATGATTTTTGTTAGCTGGTAGAGTCCATCTCTTGGGGCTTCCAAGTTTTGCTTGGTCATTTTCCTACTGTTGGCCATGTAGGTGTTCATGGGTTTACACAAAGTCCTCGTTCATGTGTCTGATTATTTTCTATCACTAGGCTTTCAGAAGCAGGACTGAAGAGACAAACATTTTTAAACAAATAAGAAAGCTTATTTGTTAGGAATTAAAAGTTATATTTCTTTTTTCAACAAGGCACTAACATTTCATGTCCTGCTGATGTCATTATAAAAAAGAATGACTTTGAGACTCTCATTCTGCTTTTATATTTTATGAATAATACTGTCTTTTTCATCTTAAAGGTCAGTTAACCTTGTGTTTGTTTATAGTGTTTGCTGTGCATCGTTCCAAGAGAACCACATTAATTTGATCCCTGCATTCTAAAGTTCACGGTCCAAGAAAGACACAGTCATGCAGGTAGTACTGAAGATTCTCTAAGTGCAGATGAAAAATCATTACAGTTAACTCAAGTGTGAAGATTTGTTGTTTTTGCTGCACATTCTCCCTGAGGATCTCTGTTGTAATCCTTCTTGTCCCCTATTCCAGAGCATAACCAGTGACAGTTCTCAGAAAGACCCCCATACCATCAGTCACTTCCCTGTCTAACTCCCATTTCCCTCTGTACTCACCCTTGCCCTATCCTCTTGCTATTCTGCAGTGCTGCTGAAGGCTCCTTTGGTCACCCTGCCTATAATCAGCAAGGACGATGGGCCACCTGGTTTGAAGAGCTTACTGGAACTACTGTAGCTGGTCAGCCTGGAGATGAGGTTGTAAAATATAGGCCCTGCCCGTGGCTGCGTCAGATCCCAGGAGTCCATCTGCTGTCTGTCTGTCCTTGGGATCTTCAGGTACGGTGCCCCTCTAGCTGGGCCTCCTCCTGTCACCCTGTGCTGCAGCTGTCCCATGAGTGTCTTCTCTTCTTGGCTCTAAAAACAGCCCAGCTTCAGTTCAGAAACAGGCCCATCCTTGCAGACCTAGTTCCTGCTAAAATCAAAGTAACTTTTTTTTTTTTTTTCTGGTAGCAGGGATTGAGCTGAGGACCTTGCAGTGCTTGTCAGGCAGATGCTTATGCTGCTGAGCTATCTCTCCAGCCCCAAAGTAACTTTAATGATAACAAATGCTGCATTTACTTGCTGGCCTTTATGTTCTCAGTCATAGTATAAGACATGCTCTAATTTACTTCTTGATGCACTCTGGTGGTTCATGTAGACAAACATCAAGCATGTTATCATCAGCATAAAAACAAATACCCAGTCTGTTCCGCACAGCCCAAAGGAGAGGGCAGAATCCCCCCCCTGTGGAGCACCCCACCCATTTGTCTAGTTTCTTTTGTTCTTCCCAAATCTGATCTTAATTTGTTTTATTGTTCTTCAAGCACCAGAAGAGGAGAAGTAAATTTGAAATCTTTTTAGCAGCTTTTTCTTGCCATGTGTTAGCGTCACAGCTTACTATGAACCTGTGATCTGGAAAGAAGTTCTTCTGATTAGTTCCAGCCTGAAGTCATTCATACTACCTCTCTTATAGTGGACTACCTGAGAGTAAATTATCATCAAATATCCATCTGCTCAGGATAAATTGCAAGTTACAACAGGTGTTTGGTGAACAATACTAAGCAATGCATTTTACTCTTTCATCTTAAGGTAATCATCTGGTAAAAACATCATGGAATTTGTTTCTTTAATTTTTTGTTTTTAATGCTACTTTACTATGTGTACTAGATTTAAACTTTTAATATTTATTTTTCCATTCGTATTTCCTGTGCATGAATCACATAATCATGTCCTTTGCCCATTTATGCCCAAAACATAACCATGCATGTTTGACTACATTCTTATATGATTAGTGATAACTCTGTTTTCCACTTAAAATGGTTTAATTTTTTTTTATTGTTAGCTAGTCTTAATTGCTTAGAATAACACATAACTATATTTTACTTTTTTGAGGGAGAGGGAGGAAAAGGATCTACAGGAGTTCAGGGTCTCACCACTAGATTGGACTCATAGTGATCCACCTGTTTATAGCCTCCCAAGAGCTGGGATTACAGGCATGTGCCACCGCACTGTTTCAATTGCTGTCTCAGCAGAAGCCAGGGGCAGGACTGGCATGGCAGGCCTAGGGATTGAAGTCTGGCCTCTTGCGCTTGCTTGCAGGTGCCTTAATATACTGAATTATTTGGCCATCCCTTTATTTTACTTTTTTGTTTTACTTTGAATTTTTCCTTTTGCTCTAATTGTAGGAAAATCAGCACTTTAAAGTAGGACCCAGAGTTCTATTTCCCTTTTGCACTCCACCACCCCTGAGAACTTACTCTGATGTTCTCTGAACCCCAAAACCCAGACTCCATAACTCTTCAACACATTATTTTCACAAAGGTTACACACTTATCTTACAACTCCAACTAGGCAGTTTCTTGTCCACCTGTTTATCCAGTCTCTGTAACTATTGCCTCTGTTTTCTGTGCTCAAGCAGTCTACAGCTCGCCCCAATCAACTACATATTCATTCGTTCATCCTCTCACTCACACATTGCTTATTCATTCATTCAGTATATGTGGTATACAGTCTGCAGTGGCCTCCAGTGATCCCTGCTTTCTGGTGCTGACCCCTGGGTGTGGGAAGAACCTGTGGTTTGCTCCTAACCCATAAGGCTATGGTAAGAGCAATGGGGCCCTTCATGTGTTTGTCCTACATAAAGGAAAGCTGCTTTGCTAGCAGAGCCACCTTAGAGACCTCTTCTTCACTTGATGTACGTGGCCTGTTGTGGAAGCCAACCTGGTGAGGACTCTCGAGCTGAGTTCAGCCAGTAGGCAGGAGAAGGCTGGATCCTGTTTCTACAGCCAGAGGAGACAGGTTTTGCTAAGAGCATGAGAGAGTTTGGAAAAGATTCCTTCCCCAGGTGAGCCTCTGAGGAAGAACCCAGCCCAGGAAACACCTTGACTGCACTTTTGTGATGCATGTGATATCTGTAAGCCTGTCCCAACCTACCGGAAATACAAAGCCATAAGTGATTGTTGTTTTAACCCACTAAAGATGTTGTGATTTGTTATGCATGAATTAAAAAGAAATACACTCTCCTATACTAAACATCATATACACATTGTAACTATGTAGTAACACTTTTATCCTGATACTATCTCCATTTTACAGATAAAGAAACTGAGGCTCAGGAATTGATCTCCAGGACATTCTGCCCTTTATCACTGTACTACCATGGCATGTTTAATTTTAAAGAATTTTATTATTTTATAGTTTCAAAGTGTTTTAAGATATACCTCCTGAAATATAACAAATACACATAAAGGTGAATTTATTTTTATAAATTCAATGTGTTGAGAAACTTTCCTATAACAATTTCCCAGAACTACTTTGCACTATAGATTTTAATATATATCTCTTAGAAATAATATTAGATACATACATAGAATATTTTTCTTTTGTGTTAAAAGTGATACATATGAACTCTTCAGAAAATACAGGAAGAACTGTAAGAATCATGAAGGACACAGTCCCCACATGCTGGAGAAATTATCTGAAGCTAAAACCTTAAGGTAAATACTAAAATGAGCAGGTGCTTGGATTGTCTTTAACTTTAGTCCTGTAAGACTGAAAGATTTTATCAGTATACTAACTCTCCCATTTCTGACCAGACACAGAGAAGAATTATAAACAAAGAGAATTAGAAAGATTTTTTTTTGTTTTTACAATTAAAGTCCTATTTGATACAATGTTCTAAGGGGCTAAGGTGGGATTGTGATCCAGTGTCTTCTAATGAGAGCACTTTCTACTTTGCATTTATCAGATGTTAATTATTCATAATGAATGATTGAGAATTTTGGAGTCAAAGACTCACCTGCAATATTTGCAATACTAGTGGAGGTCTACATCAAAACAGAATTTATACAGCAGCTGGTGCTAGTCAAAGCTAATGATGGAATTTCAGTTTAATAAAAAGACCCCCAGCTGAGCCAACGCTGTCTTGAAAAAAGTACACTTATCAAACAGCTTTCAATCAGTTCAAGAGAGACACCTTAATTGGGAAGAGAAAGAATTGTGGAGGAGTTTGTCATTGTGCCAATTCCAGATCAATAACTGCACGTCTGATCTTGGGTAGACAGAGATTTTGCTTAAAGTAACCACATCTATATCCTCTCCACTTGGAGGAGAGCTTTGTCTTACGTGACAGTGTGTAATTATGTTTTCTTTTAACTCACTGTGTGTCTTCATTTCAGGCATGAAATTTGAGATGTAATTATAAAGGTCAATATTATCTTTATTTTTAACTGAATGTTTATTTCTTGTAACTGGATCATATTGCTTCTGCAATTTCTCCATGTTCAAAAATTGTTGTGTTGAAATAAAATTATATGATAAAAAATAAATTATAATCATTTCACTAACAAAAGAGAATTCTGAACAATAATAAGATTAATTTTGGGAGAAAACTTTATAGAATACTAACAAGAAAGTAACTAATGAGATTTACTTTTGGTAAAAAGAATTTGGAATATGAAGGTGCACGACACAATTTCTAAGTCCAAGTTTCTCTACTTGTTAGAAAGAGATTATCAGCCAACCGTTTCTAGGTCTCTGGTCTCAGTGGTGCTCTGGGGAGCAATAAGTCTGCCTGGACAGTGGTTGCAGTGAAGCCGGGCCCCACACAGACTTAACCCAAAGCCTGACAGGGAGGCCTCTCTAGTTTCTTTCCCCACTTTTCATAGGGCAAATCTTATTTCTTCCTCTTTCCGTCTTTTATTCATTTATTCCTTTCTTCTGTCCACAGCTATTTATATATATAGAAACTTAGACACAGAAATATTGAGCTTCTATTTAAGATTCCTCTCAAAAATAAGAGGACCAGACAATTCTAAGTCCTTTACTCTCCATGTTTCAATTACAGTTTGGATTTCAAGAGCCAAGTAAAAATAGAAAAGGAGATAAGAAGGTCTTTTGGTATATATGGCAAATATATGCCCTGAATAAAATATAGTTTTGCTGAGAGGCAAACCTATAGGTTAAATAATATTTGTCAGACTTCTTTAGATATGTAGAGCTATGATGAATAGGTCCAATTATCTTTCATTGTAACTCTAGAGCACAGCTGCCAGCAGCACTTGATCTACTGGATAAACTTGAGCAAAGGGATAGAACTATGGCTTTATTTTTATCTTTTTATGTATCGAGTACAGGGTCTCACTACACAGATTGGACTTGTAGTAATCCTACTGTTTTCAGCCTCCCAAGTGCTAGGAGTACAGGTGCGCACCACCAAGCCTGGTTTCAATCGCCATCTCAGCGTGCCCCAGAGGCTGGACCAGCATGGCATGCCTGGGGATCGAGCTCTGGTCCCTATGTGAGCCTAAGTAGGCACTCTAATCCACTGAGTTATCTGGCCGGGCTATGGCTTAGCTTAAAATAATCAAAACCTTCATTCATTTACAGAATCATATACAATAAAGAATTTGGGAGCTGGGGAGGTAGTTCAGTGTTCTAAGCACCTGCCTGGCAAGTTCAAGTACCACATGCTGTGTCAGCCCTGGAACCACAGGCACACGGCACCAGCCACCGAATTTGGGCATGCTGGCACCCTCTAATAATCCCAGTGCTAGGGAGGCTGAGACAGGAGGATCACTATGAGTTCAAGCTGTGTAGTGAGACCCTGTACCAAATAAATAAATAATATTAAAAATAAAAATAATTTGGTTAAGTCCAGTCAATATATGTAAAACTAAGTATTGGTTCTACATATATTGCCTCTGCCCACATAGAGATTAGACTTTTGTAGAACAGATAGGTAATTAGAAGAATAACAATAGTTACAGATTTTGTGCTTCTAAGCAAAAATAACAGATTCTCTGAGATCACATACTAGCGTATATATCCACACCCTGGGCTCCAGAAGTGGAAATGCCTTGCCTGGAGTCACTGCGCATGCACCACGAGACTAGCAATAGAACCAGTCAAACATTCTTTCCAGCTTAACAGGTAGGCTGTGGAAGTCTGGGTCAACAGTAAGGACTAAATGATGGACGTAAAATCTATCATCTCTTCTTGCTTGCGACGTGGTTGACGAGAGGATGAAAATGGCTTGCGCGTGTTCCAAAGTCAATGAATAAAGAAAAGCCGCTCCTCGGTCCCTACAAGAAAACTGCTCATTGTTGAAAACTCTCTCATTGCAACCCAATTTGATAACTTCTTTGGGTATGCTTTGGTGCGAAAGAGTGTTTTTGTTTTTCTAGAAGGTCAAACCCCAAATGTGCATCAATTTCCATTACAAATCTTTTGGCTAACAGGTTTGCCAGTCCTGCCAATTAGGGGAACAAATCCAGGTCAGATGGTTGTTAGAATTACTTAACAGCGATCATGAGGAAGCCATTCTTCTATCTGGGTGCTCAGTCAATGGGCAGAACCCAGTGATTGTGTGTAACAGGGACTGTGAGGTTGGCTTCTCCAATAAGAGCGTGGAGAGTAGGGATAGGGTGGGCCTGGTGGATGGTGGATGACACTTCGGAGTTCCAACAGACTCACAGCCGAGTGGCCTCCTCACAAACACTGAGAAGCTTTGCCTCGTGGGTGCCACTCTGTGGGAGCCACCTACCAGCAGGTGGTGAAACTTTGTGTCCTCCCTTGTGTTTGATGGGACAAGTGATGGGCCTCTTCCCATCGAATGCCTAAATCATAGCCAAGAGGCAATAGTTTGGAATGTGTGCTTTGCTTTAGATGCACAGATCTGCATTTTTACTTGGAGGTTAATTATATATACACTGTATATTACATCTTTGTATTGATGAATAAACGGAATTATAACCTACATACTGGTTTTTTGTGTGACTATTTTGCTTTTTTAAAAAAGGTACTTCCAGGCACCTGCACCTTTATTTTATTTATTTATTTATTTATTTATTTATTTATTTATTTATTTATGGCAGAACCGGGGATTGACTGGGAAGTGTTTATTCCACTAAGCCATCTCCCCAGGCTGACTATTTTGCTTTTAATCCTCCTCTCTTCCTACCTCCTTTCCTGCCGCCTCCACCCTCATCATGACGCATGCTATCAGATCAGCATGTAGTTCAGTGTGTATGTTCTAACCATGTTAGGTTAGAACATGTATGTTGTCCTAGGCTTAGGATTTCTAAGCCATATATTATGAAAACAGAATCATATTACATAACATGCCCTCCTGATTTTCATCCTAAGAAATACCTCAGGGAAACCCCTCCTTCCAAGTCAAATGGTGCAGTTCTTCATTTCTACTTTGTCTACGGTGTGCATGTGTCATGATTCATTTTGGTTTTAGCTTTTTGATATATTGGACAAAGCTGTGACTAACCTTATACATGCATTCCTGCGTGCACTGGAGCTTTAGTTTTTGCAAATAGATTTCTAAAAGTATGAATCCTAAGTCAAATAAGAAGTGTGAATGTTCACTTTTAATAGATGCTTCAGGTAGTTTTCCAAAACACATTCCATTTTAACTTCCATGAACAATAGTGATGGCACCATTTCCCCCTGGACACATACCAAAATGAATAATGTTGCTTTATTTGTGCCAGACTGAGAGGCTGAAACTCCATTCTTACTATAATTTCCATTGTCCTAAATACTGGTGAGTTTAAATGGCCTTTGTAAATTTATAGGCCATGTGGTTTTGTGCCTCAACTTGACTATTTGTGTTGGAAAACCTTATAAATTAACATTCTGCATTTTTATTTAGTGTTAAAATAGTTTATCTTTTAAAATCTTTCTTTTTTATTATTTGAAATACAAATATAGCTAAATTGTGGTAGATAGAGTTACCTTGGTTCAAAATTGCTTTTGTTTGTAAACAGTTTGGTTTGCAAACAGAAATCATTGTCAAAATTTTGCTTTTGTTTCCAAACTCTACATTGGGTGACAAACACAGCAGTAGCCGTCTCTCCTGAGCAAACACGGATGTGGCCATCTTTTCTAGCATGGTGGAATGAATGAAGCTCTAGGACTGAGGTGCATCTCTATACTTCACTTTTTTTTTACACTAGGGATTCAGCCCACGTGTGCTTATCGCTGAGATACCTTTGAGCCTATTTTTTATTTTCAGCCAGGGCCTCGTTAACTTGCCTATGTAGGCCTCGAAATTGTGATCCTCCTGCCTCAGCCACCAGAGTACTGGGATAGAGCCAAGTTCCACTGCACCTGGCACATCTTTCCTTTTATACAGTTTCTACATTTACTTTATTAATTACTCGTAGTGATTCTTTTGTTTTCAGCCTGCCCAGCACTGCGATTACAGGTGTATGCCATCACGTCCAGTCTTGGAGGCCAGCTCAGTACATCGAAGGTGGGACTGGCATGGGATGTGGTGCTGGGGATCAAGCCCGGGTCCCTGAGCTTGCCTAAGCTTGCTGAGCTACCTCACTGGTCCTACATCCCCACTCTTGAAGATTTTTTTCTTTGTTGGTGCTGGGGATTAAATGTAGGCCCTTGTATGTGCTAAGCTCATGTTCTATCTCTGAGCCATATTTTAAGCCTAGTTATTTTATTTTTATAAATTTTTCATCCTCCTGAAATTATTTTTGTATTATTTTAAGATATTTGCCTCATTTTTATATTTGTAATTTCAACTTTATTTTATTTTATTTATTTAATTTTTTTTGTCTTTTTGAGACAGGGTCTCACTATGCAGTTCAGGCTGGCCTTAAGCTCACTTTGTAGCTCAGGCTGGTCTTGAACTCACAACAATCTTCCTGCCTCAGCCTCCCCGGTGCTGGGATTACAGGCATGCACCACCACGCCCGGCCCTCAACTTGATTTTATATATCATTTAAAAAACATGCTTCCCACTGAATTTGATCATCACCTATAAGTTCTCATATATATTGAGATCTATTTCTGGGTTTTATAACCTATTCTATCGATTTTTCTATTCTGTTGCAAATACTTGATTTTTTTTAGAGTTTTTGTAGTATTTTCTGATACATGATAAAACATATTCTTTTCAACCCTTCTTTTATCCCCTTCCATATAAAAGTCAATTTTCAGACATTTCTTTAAGTAAACTCTAAAGTCAACAAGTATAAACAGAAGTTCTGTGTTTCTCCTGGATAAGAGTTTTAGAATCCAGAATATGATCTGCCTTCTTCTTTTTCTTTTCTACCTTGGTGACCTTAGAAGCACTTGGTGAGCACTGCTTTTGGCCTGGACTTGTAAATGACAGTGATGAGCAAAGCCACAGTGGTCACCCATGCTGAGCTCACAGAATAAGAAAGATGTTGGTTGTCTGGGCCACAGAGCTCGTGAAGTGACTGCAGCAGCAGCAGCAGCTGATCCGCTCCTTCAGCCGAGGCTGCTGAGCTTGCGCCAGAGAGTGCATAAAGTAGCACACACCTCAGGTCAGAAACTACTTAACAGACGAGTGTGTACTAGCCCAACTCATGAAGAATCACAACAGTGAGGACACAGGTGGTACCTTCGGGCCATAGGATTTAGTTTCAGAGTGTTAAGGAAGTACAGATTCTAAAAGAAATATCTGCCCTGCCTGCTGACCATTGCCCCATTCAGTAGTTGAAACCTAATTTTCATAGTTGTAAAAATGAAACTAATTTCACACTGAGGAAAGTCCAATTATACAAAGAGGAAAAAGTTTTTAAGGAAGTGATTTTTATCAAAGTGTGTAAACTGGTAACCCAAGAGCCAAACTCGAACCATAGATGTGTCTTATTTTGATCACAGGAAATCCCATGGGCATGCACACAGAGAGACACATTTATGTCTTCTCTTTTGAAAACTAGAAGGTCTTACAACTTTATTTATTATGTTTTTGTATAATTTAATGAACTCTTTAGATGTTACTGCTTGTGTCTGAATTTTTCTTTGTTTGGTTTGTTTGTGTTTTTGTCCTTCTGAAGTCATTGTTTTCTCCTTGATCTGGTTATTTTTTTTTCTTTGTTTCATTTATGTATTTGGCACAGGGTCCCTATGCAGCTTGGACTCATAGTGATCCTCCTGTTTTCATCCTCCCCTGTGCTGGGATTACAGGCACTATTCTGGGACTTTGTCTCAGGCTCAGTGCACCCAGGGGTGGAGGCAGTGTAGCATGCCAGAAGGGGGATGGAACTCCTGTCTCTGTGCTTGCCAAAGCAGGAGCTTAGTCCCCTGAGCTATCTCACCAGTCCCATATTTTTCAAATTGTATTTTCATAGTACCATATAGCAACTTTTTGGGTTGTTGCTGCCATACTGCTTGCCTTCTTAGAACTTTACAATTACATTTCTGCAAGGCCAAGAAACCCCAGGGGCCAGTTCACTAAAATCCCCACCCTCCATCCCTGGCTTTTGTGGTTTACAACTCATCTACTGGTCCCTCTTGTTTCCTACTTGTCCATATCTGCATAAAAACATATACCTCCTAGGGGTTTATAGTGAGAGGAAGGAAACTTTGATTATTTCTTCAGCAGTAGAGTTACCTTTAGCTATAAAAAAGATAAAAACACTATAATAGAAGAAAAATGAGCTACTGATAATACCAATGATAAAGGAAGAGGCATTCTCTCCCTGCAGAGAAGAATAAAAACACATCTTTGCTGTCTCAGGCACAATTTTCATCATCAAATCAGATATAGACTGCACAACTAATTAATTCTCTCAGCCCTCTTATAGGGCAAGAATTCCAGAAATACTGTTAGTTTGAAATATGAACATAAGAAAACATTTTCCAAATCCCTTGTCATCTAGAAAGATTCTTAATATAACAAGCTTCTGAATTATCATTAAAATCTGCAAATGGAACCTCTCCCATCTTGTTCATTTATTAAAGGGGATCATAACAGAACCAGGATTGGATAGAAAAGTCTAGAATCTAGATTGCTCAGTGTATAATTCCTATGGAATTGCTCGAGCATTATCTAAAACCCCTCACATTCATATCCCTTAAAATCCCTCTTGCATTAATGACATTCATCATTTTGGCTCCATTTTCATTAAAAGAGAAAACATCATGGCTCTACCACCTTAGGGTCTGTTGACTGACCCAGCTTTCGAAGGCACACTCTCCCATGGCAGATATGCCTGTTCTTACACGTTCAACCAGGGAAGCAAAAACATCCTTTAAAATTTATTGTGACCTTGCTTCAGATTTCCATGGTACTTGATCACTATTTCATTAAAGTACTGATTTAATTTAAGGCTTGGGAACCAAGTGAATATCAGATACTACTCTAAAGTGGAAAGGACATCTTCAGAATCATCAGACTTTGACAAATTGGAGATTGAGGTATCCCGGGGTCTTCAGTGAGGCACATTGTTTTTGTTTGTTTGTGTCTTTCTCTTTCTTTGTTGTTGCTAAGGTCTCCAAGATCATGAAGAACTGACTGAGAAAGAAGGGCATGTGAGAGACCTCCTCAAATCAGAGAAAGAGACTTTGCTGTCTGCATTTTTAATCCCCTTATTTGCATTATCACTGATAAATTATTAAGCTAATTTCTTCTTCAAATATAATAAAGTTGGTTTTCATAAATCTGTTGTATGATGCCAAATGGTATAAATACTGTAAATGAGTTTCTTTCTATTTTCATTCTAGTTATACAGAAGACTTTATTTTTAGATTCTTTATAAAAAATACACTGGAAACCCTCTATAAATGAAAGGAATGTGTATAGTATGCAAATTCAAAGTGTGCTGTCCCCATTTACCCAGAGGAATTCAAAATAAGCCCCAACTTGTGAACATATTAAAGCAGATTGAAATGGATATTAGTGGGATTTGTAAGGAGAAACACTCCAGTCCGTCAAACATGCTGTGCACAAGAACTTTGATAATGTTGTTTTACTGATAATTACCTGCCGGCTGCCACCTCAAAGTGGGATTTCATGCAGTATTTAAATATTGCGTTCAGAGCCAAGCCTGCAAAGACCCTCATATGAATCTGGCCATGCCCATATTATTTCACGATTACTGGTGTCTTTCTGCAAGGGTAGCAATGCAGTTAACTCACCCTTAATTGTATTTGGACTGTGTGTGTAAGAGCACATTGATATCACACTCCCTCTTCCCTGATCTGAGCAGGATCTGCCACCCTGCCTTCTTTGCCAGATGTCAGCACACACCAGAATTACTAGAGAGCGCCACTGGAATTAATATTCATCTGACCTCACCAACTGGTCGCTGGGCAAAGCACACTGCCCCCATGCACACCATCTCCAGGTAATTTAAGGAAGGACCACCTTCTGTGGACTATCTGGGTTGTCAGTTGTCAGTGCCTGCTGTCTTCCAGCCCTGCGAGAACTTCTTTTCTCCGCCACCACCCCCCACTCACCCACTTTTTTTCTCATACTGAACTCCTAATTAAATTTAACAGTTTCAAGAGTTTAAACTGTATACCTTTTTAATTGTCTCCTACTTTGTATTGGCTGATGCACAAGTCTGAAAATGGATATTACAGCTTTTTATGATATAATATCACCCTAATTGGTGCTTCATAGGCCGTGGCTGAATTCTTTTCAATTAAGCTCTAACATCCAGTCACTGTTTCTCTCTGCAAATGCTGGAAAGCCATTCACAAGAGAGGACTGGTACTGCACAATTCCGAAGTACCTTAATGTGTCAAAAATGTTTTGTGAAGAAAGCTACACTGTAAATGCAATCACCTACATTGGTGTTCCCATTGTTAACCGAGAGTGAAAGTATTGCTAATTGTCCTGCGTTTTAGCTGGGTTTTTAAAGCATTATGTAGTAAGTACACCGGAGGGTCAATTTGTGAAGTGAAATACTTAGCATGCAAAGCGTAATACAAGATGCTGTGTAATACTTGACCTCTCAGCATAATCAATGTAGCAGTGAAACGCTGTGCATTCAGTATTCACTGAATAGAGCCTTCGCAGTGGAACAAAACCAGAAAATGTTCTCTTCATTCCTTTTTTTTTCCACTAAGCGAAAATTATTCTTTATAATGGCCATTGCAGCAATTAGCTGGCATTTGGTAGAATAAATGTGCAGAAATAGCAATTTCTTATTTTAAATGAGATTTTGTATGGAGCCTGCAAATTACTTGAGGTATATGAATAATTGTGCCTTAGCTGCATGTTACAGAATAGGGTGTGGGTGGGTATAAAGATTTCCTATTTGCAGTTAAATGTTTAGACATTTTATTATTTTAATTTCACTCGCAGTCTGCCTGGATTGACCCTGCCTGCCCATTGATCATTTCGTGTGCGCCAGGAAGCCAGTGTGCAGATGGCAGGAGACTCCCAATTAGGGGGCCATGATTTTTATGAATGTGACACATAAGTGCAACCAGGTCCCCTGCAGAGGCGATGGCAGGGTTTAGAGCCTGGGATCCTAAATCAATACAATTTAATAATCGGTGTGAATGCTTATCAATATTCTCTGCGATCAAATGCAATTGGAAATTTCATTAAATTTTTATCCCAAGTTTTTTAACCTTATTGAAATGCATTCTTCCAGGCATTCACGATTCATCTAATTAGCCTTAAGTAGGGTATTTTTTTCCTATCTCTCTCTCAAAGTGATTCAGTTAATTATGTCCATATATTCATAATTAGAAGGTGGATGAGTTGGGTAAAACTGAAATTATGAAATCTGCAGAGATATTCTATGGGGTTTAGAATGAGGCATACAAAAAGGCGGATGAATAAGAGGATCACAGGAAAGAAATATTTTAATTCCCGTCATTCCACCTCACCCCAACTGTGTCCTCACAGGGCTTTGTGTATTTATTTATTCACTGATTTGTAAACCAACAACTTCAAAAACTTTTTTTTTGAGACAAGCACACAGTGAATAAGCTAAAAAGCAAACACTATAAATTCTAGGAACATCTGATTAATGCTTTCACATGTTACTTTTTTAATTTAAAAACACTTTAAAATGATATATGGTCAACTAAAGATTAACTATCTGAACATTTTTTAATAAAGTTTCTTTCAGCCACTGACCACCAGCATCAAGTTCTGCTAGATATGACCACTTCACCTAGTTCCTTGTGCTTTCTTTTTCCATTTAAAATCCTTTCTTATTTCAGTCCTGTAGACATTTTACTTGCACATACTCTATATAATATGTAAAACTGCAAGAGCTTTTAATTTTTCCCCATGTGGATTTTCTAACCCATGAACATATTTTACATTTACATACTTTAAATTTATGCTATTTGTATTATTTTTTCATATAGTTAAAAGAGTAGTCAGCCCTAGTTTTTGTTTTGCCTAAAACCTAAGTATATACTACTTTCTAGCAGTTTTACAAGCGAGGGCCTGGCAGTGCAGGCCAGGGTGGCCTGGAGCTTGTGACGGTGCTCCTGCTTCAGCCTTCCAAATGCTGTACTGAGATCACAGGTGTGCCCCACCAGGCCCAGCTCACATCACAACCTTTTAGGGAAACTAGTTTTCTACTCTGTAGTGCCAAAGACTCTTCCAGGTGCTATAAAAACAGCAAACATTATCAAATGATGCAGCTCATCTGTAAAATCTACCTGGTGTTAGCATAAAATCAGGATTACTCCCAATTAGTTATTGTGAATTTAATCTGAGTAAGGTGATATGTCCTCACATACCAAGCCAATGGCAGACCTTCATCACTCTACAAACAAGGATTGCAGCTGCGCTCCTTCCCCACGGGCTGCCACGTTGGAGCTGGGGCACTACCTTACTATTTTTCCCTGAGGCTCCTCCTCAAGGTCTTCGGCAAATTGCAGTGCCACTAACTAGCCAGGAAGGACCCCCCCATGCTTCCGTCTCATTTTAATGAACATTTTCTGGTGGGGCAAATGATAAAGCACAGTCATAGCACTAATGTTTGAAATGGTTGAGTAGAGTCAAGCAGCTGACTGTAAGAGTGGATGCAAATTCTAGGATGACATATGTGAAATGAAAAAAAAAAGTTATAACACTGTTCAAATTATTCCTTTCTGAAATGTTCCTCTTGAAGTTTTGCAGAGGAGAAGTGGTAGACAAAGGACCAAAGCTCCTCCACATCTTTATAAATAACTACATGAGTGAAGATATTGGTATGTTAAAACACACAGAGAAAGGTCAACTGTGTTTTCATATTATTGTTACCAAGAATAATGCCTCGGGCAAGGTGAACTCTTGAACAATTCATTGTAATCATCTAAAAATTCACCACGTCACTGAAAAGCAAACAAGTAGCTTCACAGATGATTCACAAAACAAAAGAGGACATGAGGTCAGAGGTGTAGTAGAGCGCTTGCTCAGATGGGTGAGGCTCTGGGTTTCATCTCTGGTACCAAGAAAAAAAAAAAAGGCAAGACACAAATAGTGAAAATCTGTCAATCTCAGCAAGAAGTTTTATGTCATTGCCATCATTTTCTCCCATATCCTTGATGGAAATATTTTCCATGGTATAGTCTTCCTCTTTAAAACACTGAATATAATCCCTAGGTAGGGAGTGCTTCCAGTGTTGTGTGAGGGTATCAAAAGAAAACTTTTTTTTTTTTTTTACAAGGAAACTCTAAGTGAGGGTCTGGCTGTAGTCACACACAAGGGCGGCCTTTGCATCTGGGCGCATCCTTGCTGTGCTCCACGCTGGGCTAGGTCTCCTCTCTGGGCCTCTTCTCTTCACTCTCACTCTTTGCACTGGATTCTGTCTCCTCTTTCAAGACTCACATCTCTCTCCAGCAAGCTTTCCTTGCTGCCCTACCTGGAAGGCACCCTATCCTATTCTAAACAAGAGGAACAATTCACCTCCTTACCTATCTTAAAATTCATAGTAGGGATTGAACCCAGGGCCTTTGCATCATGCTACAACCCTAATCCACAATATACATAGTTTGTAGACGGTCATCTACTTCAGTCATTAAGTTGGCTTGCCTTTGCAATTCCCCTGCCTCAGCCTCCCAGGGTGCTGGGATTAGAGGTATGTGTCACTACACCTACCTCCCACCTCTTATGTTTGTGTCTATTCCACCATCCCTGCCTGACCAAAGGCCTCCTGTGGGTGGGACCCATTTCTGAGCAAATTCTCATGCCTCCCACATTGCAAGCATACAGTAAATATTTTTTGCACAAATATCATACCCATGTATTGAGGGGATAAACCAGTAAAAGGAAGTCTTTTTCTTAGTGATTACTACATACAGTGATGTGTCATACACAACCATGGAAATAGGAACAATCCAGGAAAGACTCCACTCTGTAAGATACAACTCTAGTCTGCATTTTAGTCTTTTTCCCGAGTGTTAGAGATTGAACCCAGGGCCTCATGCATACAAAGCATGCATTTTTACTTTGCGGCCACATCCCCATCTCCAGTGTTGATCTTTCCTAATGTTCTTAGCAGTTTCCAGACAGTAGGCAATTTCCAGCACTTTGGACTTGTCATGATCAAAGATAAACTAGCTGGCACCTCTGCTGGGATCTTTTGTTTCCCCCAGGGCTACTGTGCAAAGCACTTCAGTGTATCAATTGGTAGCTCGTTTCAACCATCTGTCAATGGACACAGTCTCTGTTTGGACTTTTGTGACCTTGAACATGCTGTATGACCTCGCTAAGCCTTGTTTTGCCCATCTGTAAATTGGGAACAGTGATGCCTATCTCACATGGTTGTTTTAAGGATCAGAGATGAAAGGGCCTACATGGGTAGGAAAATGTTGACATTGCTAACAGGGCTGACAAGACATATTTCTATCACTTCTATTAGAAAAGGAGCCCTTTTGCCATCTGTCAAGACAAGACTTAATAAATGGGCAAATGGCTGAAGGCAACGGTGTCCTCTTGTAGGGTAATGCCATTTTATCCTCCACATTTGTGCAGCATGGTCCAGTATCTCGCTGATGGAGATTATAATGAACATGGAGCCTTCTTCTTTTCAGCTGTCTGGAAAGGCTCTGACTCTACTCCTATACCTAAGTTTTGAGAAATCAGCTTATTTTTGACAATTCATATCTCACTGTATTACAATGACCTAAAAACACTTCCAGCTCTATTATTAGTTTTTGTATAACATGAGACTGGGAACCAAACTCCGATTTCTCTGTGTCCCTGCTGCTTATTGGAGGCATGGTAAGCAGTAAGTGCTCAATAAAAGTTGGCTTAGTAAAGGAAGAATTCAATATGCATCTCCACCATATTTTAGCTACTTGCATTTCCACACACTCGTGAGGTGGCAAACTGACTTGCAGTGTCAGGAGAAAGAATGACACCCATACAAAGTGAAAGCTCATTCACGTCCAATCAGGAAATCAACTCACTGTTTTCATCTCAGATTATTGAAGGATGGTGCCATTGACAAGGCTCAGTCTTCTCTCTTACAGGTTAGGTATTAGTATGATTAAACAATTATTCTTAAACAATGATTGTCAGAGAATACAGATGGCTCGAAAGGCTGTGTATCTCTAAGATACAAAATAAAATTCTGCACAGTGTCCAAAACATTAGATATTCACCATCTCCTTGTCCCAAAGGGACAACGGTAATTATCTTCCCTGGGATGAGACTCTTGAAAAGCAGCCAGAGAAGGACTTTGGCACAGTAGTGAAGCTTGTGGAGGTGTGCAGAGCCAATTCACCAAGTGGTCTCATTTGGACCATTTTTCCAAGCTTCGAATTTGTTTCTGAACAAATTTAATTTTTCCTTCCCTCAATTTTTTTGGCTTTTTTAAATTAGTACATGATTGCAGCATATAATGGTTGCACCCCTCATGGGGAGTTGGTTTGTGTGCAAAGAACATCTTAATTCTTTTATTTTCCCTTCCTTTTATTAAAAATTTTCTTCATTTATAAAAAAAGTCACCATATGAATTTGACCAATTGGAGCGTTTATTCCTTATGTTCAGAGTGTCTTGAACATGAATCTTCACATTGTTTTGAGTTTGAAAGCTCCAAGATTTACAGGGACTCCCTGGTTCACCTGCAGATGTCTTTCCCTGAAAAGGGGCCAGCTTCTAGCCATATCCTCCTCCTGTGGTGCCCAGTATCAGGTGACGTCACAGGGTTACTCCTTGAATCTTCACGGCTTGCTAAAGGAACATAAGCTCTAATCCCACTCAGTCTTTCTTGGGTGTTTACTTGCCATTCTGATCACCTGGCAGAAGAAAAGGAATTTTTTATTTAAAAATCAGTAAAAACTAATATTTTGAGGGTTTCATAAGAGGACTGGATGGATATTGTCTTCTTTGGATCTCACAGCTTCACAAACATGACTTACTGAGGGAGCTGAGCTCGTAGTTCGAACAGCCTCCCCAGCGTATACTATGGCTCTGGCAAGAACAAAAGCAGGCCCAGGTCTGACAGGATAGACAGAGTTCTGACTCTCCTTTCTCTCCAGTGTCAAGGTCTCCTTGAACCCCTCTCCTCAGGAAACTTTCTACTAAATCATTCAATCTGATTTGGAGAGAATGTTTTTATGCTTTTATGGGAATCACCTATGGGGAGAAATCAGGCTTAAATGGCAGAATGAGATACCTAGAAAAACATTATTTTCAATGGAAAATATTTCTAATTTTATCTCTTTTTAATTCAGTGACTTGTGTGGGAGGGGCAGTTAGAGAACAAAAGAAAGCTAATGGGGGAAGGGAGATGCAGTTCAATATGCTCAAAGAGGGCCAGGTGACATCTCTTCATGCCCCAAGGAGGACATGCTCAGACAGATGATCAAGAAGCAGGTTTACATCCTAGAAGGGCACTCAAGTGTGAATGAATAAGATGGCTCCTCAACCCACCTGGGTCCTCTGGTTCTAGATCTGTGGTGTTCAGAAAACCCCAAGCCTTGCATGGTCAAGTGAGCCCAAGCTTACTCCCAGAGCCCAGAATGTGCTCCTGCAGTGAACTTCTTGGTTAAAGGACAAACTGGGAGGAAGGTAGCAGTGACTTCCCTAGGCCTGACAGAAAATTCCAATGTAAGGGAGAGAGTAAGACTGAACAACTCACTGAAAGCAATAGGCCAGATTCCAGCTGCTAAGCCCTTTATTTGTCTAGTATTTGTACTAATGGTTCTCAGAATTTAAGGCACAAAATAACATAAGAAGTTTATTAAAATGCATGTACTTCAATCCTGTGCTCTACAATTACCATGTGCATTTGGGGTGAGTTCCTGCATTCCATATTTTACATAGCCCTCAAAAAAGGTTCTCATGTTTCTCTTCAGAGGAGTAAATCCATGGACATAACCCTCGGCTGAAGCCAATGCTTGGAGACCTGATATTCGATGGGATGATTTAGGATAAAGCCAGTGACACTATTCTGCAGGAATGGTCATTTTGAGTGAGCTGGTGCCCAACACCAATGCCTATGGCTATGGCCAAACATCTTCCTGTACCCTTTCAAAATGTATTTCTAAGAAAACTGTGACATGAGGCTGCAGGTGGATGAGATGGCAATGTGGTGCGCCTCTAATGCTCTCAGCTGGGCAGACCTTCCGGGGCATGCTCAGCCTCTCTCTAGCTTGAAGGATGGCTGTCTTGAGATGAAATGCACCAAGCATCCTCAGTCTCTAAGAGCGAAGTGTTCTTTCATTCTAGGCTTGCGGAGGACTCTCTAGGTGTGCGCTACATTTAGGCCTTCCTGTGCCTCTCTCCCTTCCTGAGAGGCTCCTCTGTGCTAGCATTGCTTAGTTAACTGTTCTCCGCCAGGCCTGGCCTCCTTAAGGAGATCTGCTCCCCAGGGGATGCCCTCCGGGCATCATGACCCTGTCAAAGTGAGTTCTGGATTATTGCCCATCATCCCTACTTATAAACTCCTTAGGGGCAGGGTATGTGTGGCTGTGTAGTTTTGATGTAGCTTTTTTTTTTTTTTTGTCTATTTGGTAGGTTTTTAGCTCTAAAATCTTTATTTTTCCTTTTTATTCTCATTTTATGTATTTGGTATAGGATGTCACTTTGCAGCTCAGACTTTCAGTGATCCTCCTGTTTTCAGCCTCCCCAGTGCTGGAATTGCAGGCATGCATTGCCATGCCCTGACTCAGTCACCAGCTCAGCATGCTGTGGAGGCATGGCCAGAGAGGGGATTGAACCCTGGTCCTTGTGCTTGCCTAAGTAGGCACTTATTCCCCTGAGCTATCTCACTTATTCACTGATCCTTCAGCTGTAAAATCTTAGAAATAATTTTCTTTCTTTCTTTCTTTTTTTTGTTTTTTGGTGGAACTGGGGATTGAACTCAGGCCCTTGCGCTTGCCAGGGAAGCACTTATTCCACTGAACCATCCCTTCAGCCCCTTAAAAATAATTTTCTGAAATGGCGCCTTGGCACATTTAGCAAATTTATTATAGAGGATTATTTCTCTGTAACTTTTATAGCATGGGGCAAAACATTTTAACAGGTGGTTTCTGCAAAGTTCAGTTGATTAGTTCTCTTATCTTCATAATGCTGAGGGTTATAGAATGATTTTGTCTTTTAAAGTATCTATTTACAATTCAGAAAAGGGTATCAAATTGTCAGTAGCCAAGTATTCCTAATCAGAAATGTAGCTCAGTGATAAAGTGCTGCCTAGTCCATACCCAGCACCACAGCACCACAAAGCAAACAAACACAATCTTTAGTGTTCCAAGCCTGATACTTGCTCACTTAAGTATCAAATGGCTAAGGAAGGATTAAGAGCAACAAACCCACATGAAATGCAAGATATTTGGGTATTAATAACTAATAATATACAATGGAAATTGATGTGACATAGGAGGCATTGGTGAAAGAATACAAAAATGCTTAAAGATGAAAGAAATTCTAAATGATATGCAGGAACCTGGGGGAAAGCTCTAAATCAATTGGAAGAATCACATCCCATGTATAACATTGACATTTAGAATTTTAATTGCTAGAGACAAAAATTATGTCTACCATGCTGCCAAGTAATTATAAAAAGAATATTGAGTGGTAATTGTAAAAAAAAATTGAAAATGACAGAAAGTAGAAGTAGCTGTATATAAAATGGCCATTTTTTTTATTTTTCAACAAGGAGAAATTGGTATAGTTTTCCCTGGCTGCAGTGCATTGAAAAAATTGAAATGAAAGGGCCAGCAAGATAGCTTAGAGGACTAAGCGACTGCTTAGGTAAGCGCAGGGACTGGGGTTTGATCCCCGGTACTACATGCTGTGCCAGCCCCACCCTCGGTGCACGCTGAGCCTTTGACGGAGTCCAGTGTAGTGGTGCACACCTGTAATCCCAGCTCTGGGGAGGCTGGAGACAGGAGGACCACTATGAATCCAAGCTGTGTGTTGAGACCCTGTATCAAGCACATAAAATGAAAAGAAAGAAAAAGAAAGAAAGAAAGAAAGAAAGAAGGAAGGAAGGAAGGAAGGAAGGAAGGAAGGAAGGAAGGAAGGAAGGAAGGAAGGAAAGAAAGAAAGAAAGAAAGAAAGAAAGAAAGAAAGAAAGAAAGAAAGAAAGAAAGAAAGAAAAGAAAGAAATGAAAGGAGAACCATATTCAAAGATGCAGGTGGGAAGGGATAAGCATCAGAGGGATTCTCATGAAGAAGTGAATACAACTTCACGTTTGATATACACATTATCATAACTATACTTGGGGATAAAAAGGTTAGTGAAAATCCTACAAATGCTAAAAGTCAGGAAGACTAAGAAATGAACTAGGTGATACCGAAACAACAATATCACAAGCTAACCTGACCAATAGACCGCATAGGAATTACAATTTTAAAATTTTAATCAAAGTTGACAAAAACAATCCTGTAAGTGCTAAGTAGTTAACAAAGCCATAATAACTTTAGAAAGAATTTTTTATGTAAGTCTAAATTTTTTTAATAAAATAATTACTTGAGGACAAAAATATAAAATATTTTATGAATATAAAATTTATTCAAGTAGAAATAGAATGGACGTTTTCTGAGACTTGAGGGGGACAGAGGCAGAAATGGTGGAGAGATTTGATCCAAGGATACAATGTTTAAGCTGAACAGAAAGAATAAACTTTAGTGATCAACTACACACACATAATAACTATAATAAACCAGACTGGGGAGATAACTCAGTGGCATAAGTGCTTGCCTGGAAAGTATAAGGTCCTGAGTTTGATTCCTACTACCAAAATTAATGAATTATTAATTAATTATTGTATATTTCAAGATTTATTAAAGATTAGATTTTAAGTGTTCCTGCCACAAAAAGCATATGAAGTGATGGATATGGTATTTATTCTAAAATATAAAAATATATGTCAAAATATTACATTATACCACAAATACATGTAATTCTTATTTGAGAATTAACAATAAAAGACAATTTATTCATAGAAGAGTAAAGTATCCTTAGCATTTAAAGCACTAATTCTTCTTCAATATGCTGCTATAATGAATGAAAAGAGAACTAAAGTAAATCCCATATAAATAATTCTAAGTTTATGAAGTTAGAGAAACCATATTTTTATAGCTCATAGCATTTGATAAATTTGACAGACTTGGATTCAGTAAATTTCTTGTTTGATGACTTGATTTTATGACATGGATACATGTCAGAATGCATAATTTCTTTTATTTGGGGGCACAGCTAAATTCACCCTTGTATATCCAAAGTCTACTATAATATCTGGTGCAATAGGCACTCAGGAAATGATGGATGGATGGATGGATGGATGGATGGATGGATGGATGGATGGATGGATGGATGGGTGGATGGATGGGTAGATGGATGGATGGAGGGATGGATGGATGGATGGATGGATGGATGGATGGATGGATGGATGGATGGGTGGATGGGTGGATGGATAGATGGAGGGATGGATGGGTAGATGAATAAATTGTCCTGGCTGAGGGGACTACAAGAAGAAAAGGACAGCCAGCGTTCTTGGTTTCATGGTGCTCCTACTCTAGCATAGGTTGAGTTATAGCTCATCTATTTTCTGTTTCTCATCATATAACTATAATGCGATTTCTACATGTTGTGCTCATTCTTAGACTCACAGGATCAGGTGAATGTCACTATTGCACCATATTTGGGGACCCTTTAGATGGAGATCTGACTTCATTCCCCAGAGAGATAAGAACACTTTTCCAAGTAGGCCAGAATGAGGCCAAAGCCATATCATACAGGGTTGTTCGACAGTCGCATTTCTAATAAAATGATTGAAAATGAGGTAAATTCTGTCGTGCGTGATGTTCCCATCCCATTGCACTCTGTGCTGAAGTGAGTGTCAAACAGACTGGAGAGAAGCAGGCGGGGCACAAGGAAGAGCCAGGCTACCCACTCGACCTGTGAAGCAAGAAGGAAGTGCTCAGGCAAAGAGCAGCCCAGGCAGCTACCGCAGGCTGAGGGTCTTTTTTCCTTTGCTTTTTTTTTTTTTTCTACCTCTTCAACTCACCTCCTTGTCGATGATGAGAAATGAAAGGAAATGAGGTGGAGAGGAGCCCACCCAGGCCAGAGTGGACAGAAGGCACACAGGGTATGCAAGGGCAGGAGCGGGTACCTTGGGCATAAGGTGAGCTCTGCGCTCTGGGGAACCCGTACAGTAAGCACAAGAGGCTTTTCCTGTGCAGTGAGTTGGAATTAAACATGCTAATTTGAAGTCTCTTTCAAGTATTTTGTTTAACTCTATTGGCCTTTAATTCCTTTATATTGCATCATTTAATGTAATGTTATTTATTACATTTATGAAGCATGTTATGCTTATTAACCAATGTACAAAAATCTAAAGTACAGATTTTCTGTAATGGGCTAATTACAGGACTTTAAAGCCACCTACTGAGTTTTGCTGAGCTTCACAACAGGTTCACTGAACTGGATAAATTTATTCAAACGTGTGGAAATGAACCCCATTCTATGTGCAATGGTACTGGGAAAACACACAAATTATACCTCAATACCAGTTTAATGGGTCAAACAGTGAACCTGAATACTGAACTTATCTACATCTTAAAATAGCCAGGAAGCCTGTGGCAAGAGGGAAAAATGCTTTTTCAAAGGAGTTTCTCCCTGTTTGTAAATAACGGCAATAAAACAATAAGCCTGGCAATTAGGAGGAGATTCTTTAAGCCCAGAAAACTGCGGTGTTCGGTGTTCGCCTTGTCATGACCTTTGAAAATACACAACTTTCCTAAGTGGACCCGAGAGTGGAAGGGAGTGACAAAGCTCTGCAAACATGGGTCTCAAGCACAGCCTTTCGTCGTCCCCACAGAGAGCTAGAGGCGTGGTTTCTAGTGTAGTGGTTTAGGAGGAATTCAGCTCAGATTGTTCAGTTAGGAAGACAAACAAGGTGTAAACATGGGTGGAATTAAACATTCTCTCCAAACAAGCTCACATCCCTCCACCCAGTACCATCAAAAAATAGTGATCTTACAGTCATGCTAGATTTCTTTAGTAATTCATTCTTAGTTGTTTTTTTTTTTTTTTCATTTGAGAGTTCCAGAGGACGACAGAGATAAGCTCCATACCATGTATATAAGAACTCTTATTCCATTATGAAAATACAAATGGGAGGGAGGAAAATAGAGGCAAAAGGAAATAGAAGAGCCAGGTCAGTAACAGAGAAACCAAAACAAACAAACAAAAAACCCTATTTCCTATGTTGCACAGAAGTACTGTTTTTCAGGTAGGTGAATTCACACACACACACACACACACACACACACACACACACACTATATGATCATGCCTATGCCTGAGATGAAGCTAGACATTGCTTTTATTCTGTAATAGGTTCCTTTTATGGTGATCTATTAATTTGGTCATGAAAAGGAAAAGAATATCATTTCCAAGGCTGTGAAAGTTCTAGGCTTACCCTAGGGCACTTTCTTGCAGTGTACAATGGGCCCCCTCCCGCCTCATCCTAACTCATGGTTTTCTCCTCAGGGAGACACGGGTGTGCCTCTCTCTGGAAGCAGCCCAGGCTGGGATTTTGAAGCTCTCTCCCCTAGTACCACATACACCAATAAAAAGAGTCATGCAGGAAATGAGGTGTGACGCAGCCAGCTTCGCCAAGACTCTCGGACCGAGAAATAAGAATTTAAATATGAAATACTAAAATTTAACACATGACTGAAAGAAAATAAATGGTGTACCATCGAAAGCATTTGAGGTAATTAATCAATGCTGTGTTTGTACATATCATTAAATACATTATACTCCGTTTAGATTTGATTTCTATGCTCCTTTTATAAAGAGTTAAAAGAAAATACATTTGAATTCACGCTGATACTGAAAACATGCTCCTAGCTTCTAGTTTTTGGGATTTCAAATCATTTCCATTAACAAACAGCTATTTGCCCTCTAATAAAATATGTCATTATGCTTTATTCACGTTGCACAAAAGAATCACTGAAAAATCGCCCCAGTGATGGCCAATAATTACACATTTTGCTCCTGTGCTAGCGATGAAGAAATCTGCTCATTGGAGAAAGCAGGTGCTGGGGCATCAAGCTAATAGTCAATGTGTGCCGTGGTAATTAGCCACTGCGATTGCTAAAATTAACAATTAGCTAACATGCAATTCTCTTTTTTGCAGGCTGCAGTTTACTTTGTATAATCCTTGCATGTTCTTAGTAATTACTCTGACAGCTTATTATTTTTATTTTTTCTGGTTTGAACACAGCTTTAACATTTGCATCGGGCGACCCAAATGTTCAACAGGCAGAAGTGGAACAACTGCTTGACTAGGCATATTTCAGAGGCTCCCATTTGGTTGTTTTCTGAACTTGTCCTTGTTGGGGAGGGGTTGGTCAGGGTGAGATATCTGATTCTTTGCCGGTTATTGTCTTTGCCCCTGGGCCTTCTCCTCAGGGCTGCTCAGGCAGGCAGCCTGAAGCTTTTATGAGGCAAACTGCCCAGTCAGCGGCAATTTAGACTCTAGGGACCAACTCCAGGGATGAAGTGCCACAGTCAAGCTGGTCAAAACATCTTCTTTTTATTCTTCTTCCCTGGAGTGTGTCTCTGGTTAAGGCATTCACTGCCCCCACACAGGACCCTTCCACTTACTCAGGGAGAAAATGTAGCATCTTTTGTGGATTAGTCTTGTCAGGGCTATATGCTGAGATAATGTTGCCAGAGCCTTTTACTGGAGGGAATAGGCCTGAGCTTACACATGAAAGAACAGAAGAAATTAGAAGGTAAGACAGTAATTCATGTCCAGAAAGCCTACAGGAGAAAGAATCAAGGAAGACAAATAGCTGCAACAATTTCAGTCAACTGCTACTCTAAACTGTATTAGTTTCCTATAGTGGTAAATAAATTAGCACAGATTTTATAGCATTAAACAATTCAAATTTACTATCTTAGAGTTCTAGGGGTCAGAAGTCCAAAAATGGGTTTCCCAAGGTTACAATCAAAATGTCACTAGGGCTGCATTCCTTCCTGGAACCTGTAGGGGAGAATGCGGCTCTTTGCCTTTTCTAGCCTGAGGAGGCTGCATTTCCTTTGACCACAGCTGGGAAAGACTTTTTAACCCTAAGGGCCTGTGTGTTTACCCTGGGCTCGCATGGACAATCCAGGTACAATGTCCTATCTACAGTGTCTCTTTGGCCATGTAAGATAACATATTACCAGGCTACAGAGATTAGGACACAGGCATTTTTAAAGAGCCATTATTTTATCATACAAACCAGAGAAAAATATATAACTGTGCTGCTCTCCAGCTGTGAGACATTGCACACTGACTGTCAGAGAACTAGATGACTTGGAGTGGTGGGGGTGGTGTGAGGGCTGGGGCAACGGTTCTCCATGCTTCTGTAGGCAATAACTCTTCCGGGCCTGTGTGCTAGCCTTCACTAATGCCTGGAGCCAAACCATGCCACGCTTTGTCTGCATCTCCCAGGCTGCTGAGACTGGAGAGTCTTTCACCCTCTTGATGAGCATGATGCCTTGCGGGGTGCTGGCATGGCCTGGCAGGGATCTGGCCTGTGAACTGTACTGCGGAGCAGTGTTGGGCTGCAGCACACTGCCTGGCTGTGGAGATGAGCAGCTGCTGTCAATAGGAACTTGAATGAATTGGTGAAACAGCCTGCTGCAGCTCTTATTTCAAAAACAGCAGTGACAGAGAGGCCAAACACCAGGTACCTGAGGAGTGCTGTTACCTGCCATTGTCTCAGCATAAGCTGATTATCATTGAGGCTAAGCCAAACATTGGGATGAGCCCAGAGATTTGGGGCCTTAGGACCAGCCATAGACTGTGCAGAGGCTGAGCAGGGCCTGGCTTAGCAGGAGGTCAGGGAAGTGAGCTATGACAGAGGTTGGGACTAGGCTCAGAGAGGTAAAACATAGCAACATGTTCTGTTTGCTTAAGTGGGAGGAACTGGAATGAGCAGAGGCTGCCCAGAAGAGTCAAGTAGGCAGAAGCCAAACACCCTGAGAGCTGGGTAAGGCTGAGTGTAAATAAGGTGAGACCACACAGTCTCAGATGTTCCTTGCCAAATGGCAAGAAGGGAGGGGGTTCATGGTGTTTCAGGTTTTAAGAAGTAGAAATGTGTTGGATTCCATTCCTGCTTTATAAAATATGCAATCAAATAAATTGCTGATGTGGTGAGCTCTGCCTGTATATTTAAAATAGAATTCCATCCACCAAAAATGTATTGTCCAGCCAGGTATGATGGTACATGTCTACAATCCCAGAACCCTGAAAGGCTGAAGTAGGAGGATAGCAATTTCAAGCCCACCCTGGGCAACTTAGGGAGTTGGCAAGAGCCTGTCTCAAAATGAAAAATAAAAAAGGCTCAGTGGGAAGGCCATAGGTTCAACCCTCAGTACTCTCCTGCCCCCAAAGTGTTATCCACCCCACAAAACACAACTGTTCTATAAAGTGAGCCAACAACATAACCTAAGGTTCTTGAAAAACAGTGGGCTGAGAGAACTTTTGGGAAGCATGGTGCCACATCTTAAAAACACTTTGGTAGAATCTCAAGGTGTGTGCTTCAACTCAAGAGGCTGGCTAAGATGTGGGTACTCACGCTGGACAACATGCTGAGCGGAAACTCTATTCTGATTTAAAGATGCTTTGCCAGAGGATTTTGATTGTCTCACATAATGGCTATGGCTTACACGAGCAGCTACTTTGACTTGCAGCACATGCACAGCCATTTTTATCCTCCCAGACCCAACCCAGTGTCTGGCCTGCAGACTTCTCACCAACATTCTGGGTTTTTCTTTTGGTTGACAGATGGAGACACTGAGAAACACAGGATTACAGAGTACTTTGGGTTCCCAGAGGTAGGCCTGGTATAGTTGGGAATAGAATCTAGGATTTCAACATTGTACTCTGCAAGTGTACGTGTAACTGAGAGGTGCAGAGAAGGAAAATATTGGCAGAAGCGTGGGCATAGAGAATAAGAGAGCAAGAGCAGAGGGTGCTGGAGTGATCTGGGAAGATGTCCTGCATGTGTTCTTTTCATAGTAAAGGGCAACACAGCATCACATGGTGGGCTTCAGAGATTCTTAAGAACCAGGCTCCATGGGATGAAAATGATGAAACTGTCCACTAAATGCCATTTTGTCAGAAGCAGCTGCAGGGAGAAAAAGAGCCAAAAAGTCATTATAAGGTTGCATGCCATAAGTATACAAAATTGTTGTCAGTATCAAATAAAGGAAACAGAAGAACTGGGAGCTAAGAAAACACTCTACTTGCTTTAGTTAGTTTTTGTGAAGAAGAAGAAGAAGAAGAAGAAGAAGAAGAAGAAGAAGAAGAAGAAGAAGAAGAAGAAGAAGAAGAAGAAGAAGAAGAAGAAGAAGAAGAAAGAATGATAGAAAGTCAAATTTATTCATCTTCAACTTGCCTTTCTGTCAAGTGTAATATAGGACAGAGGTATAATTCCTAAAGTCTCCAAGGTTAAAGACTTTGAACCAGGCCAAGAGTAATTTGCCGAGGAATGCCACACCCAAAGCTGCTCCACCCTGCCCCCCCTCCACGCCACCACTCTCCCTCAGCCTCATGACATCACTGCAGCATGAGAAGCTAGTGAGTCCCTAGAACACAGAGTGTGTATGGACAGGCCATGTGTGGGGAAGATGGCAGTAAAGCATTATGCTCCACTTCAAATCAATAGTAGCCAGTCTAGGGAACAATATGAAATCAAGAGAATAAAAATATGTAGGGTGCATGCGTGTTGTGTGTGCGCATGCGTAGTTTTGGGTCTTTGCAAAGCATGTGCTGTCTTGCTTCTTGTTCATTTAGTGTCAATCTCAGTTTTTATGGGGGCTCAGTTTCCTCTACTTCTGTCTAGAAATAGACCGTTAAGGCTGCGTTACTTAAATTAAACCAGAACAACAGATCAAAGTTTTCCTATGGATTCTACTTTTCAGGCAAGCTGCTGTTCACCTCCTTTTCCCCCAATCTGCTGTCAGAACAAGATATCTAGCACTGTGCCAGATCCTTAAGAAGGCCCTCTGAATCTTTTCTTTCCAGTAACAATTTCTTTTGGAACCAGGAATTGAACTCAGGACCTCACACTTGCCAGGCAGCTGCTGTGTCACTGAGCTAACTCCCAGGCCTCCAGTAACAAATACTCCAATAAATGAATATTAATCAGCACAAGATAAGTGGTGTGTTTGAAGCGAAGGGCTATGGAAGCCCTAGGCTTGTGCTGAGAGCCAGCTACTGCCACCCTGACCCAGGCAGCTCACTTGCCTTTTGTTTTCTTCAATACCCCCCTGGAAAGCCTGTAACCAAAAGAAACGTGTGCAACAATTACATTACAAACTTATTTTTTAGCTGTTTGAGTACATCCAATCAATACTCTAAAAAGAGTATATAAAAATAGCGTATAGTTTCAAAACCCAAGAGGTATTATTATTCTAAATGTTTGAGGTCATTTGTATAAAAGCCAGGGCCAATGAGGTTCATACCCAACCCATGGTTTGTCAGTCCATGACCTATAATAATGTAGAGTCCAGGGTTCAAATGAAGCCATGTTCACATCACAGTAAGGCCATATTGGAACAGGTACCCCATGAACTTTGCTAGTTTGGGAACAGGAAGCACTATGACAGTAGTAGCTCAGGAATAGAAGAGCTTAACATTAGAAATTTAATCACAGATGCACTAACCCTATATGTTTTCATTTAGGAACTGTATGTAGAGTGTTGATCATGGCTTTATTGTTTCTTATTTGGCTTGGTGAAAAGCTCAGAATGCTGTAACACTATAACATGCTACTAATTTTATACCTCTCTTAGAGCTTTAGGCAGTCAGGGTATTATACTGAGATGTCTAAACATAGAAACCTAATTTTTAATCTTTCCATTAAATGTCTTCATACCAGTGTGTTGAATGATTTAATGAGTGGCAGTGTTTATAGGATACAAGGTTACAGTCTGAATTTATGAACTATAAAGCAAGTAACAGTATGCCGAGTAACTAATGAGCTTTTTAATGACGAGAAATAGATAAAGCTTTAAAATGCAGAATGCTTATCAAGGATCTCAGACAATAGCAAAGTGGGGCAATTTAGAAGTACTTACCAGTGCCACTGCTGTGACAGTGAGAAGCGAACTATTTTCTTTCATTTTAAAGCACTATTTTTCATACATGGGAGTAATTTCTATATTTTCTTAACTAAAATTAAATGCCCTGGTATAATCCTCTTTGCAATAGAGTTCAAAATATAAATAACCTATTGATGCCACTTGTGATAAAGCAAGAGAAAATGCCTCTACAGCAGGGTGGATAGCTATCTGAATATCAATATGGAATGGTGGGTTCTGATGAGGTTGACGGCTGGGACTTCACCTGGAGAATTTCCTAGGAGCACCCTTGCACACAGGTGTGCTACCCGTGGGAGGGAGGCAGGGCTCTAGCTGGGCTGACATAGCAGCAGCATCGCAGGTGGTTCACTACCCAAAAACACACCCAACGTTTGCTTGTGATTGTCTCAGCTCTGGGTTCAAATCTCAGCCCTGCAAATTCCCACTGGGCAACTTCAGGAAAATTGTTTATCTTTCTGAGCTTTGATTACTTTATCTCTCAGGAGAATGAAGCAGAAGCCCAAGCAACATGGGCCTCATCCCATGTCCAACACACCAGGGCAGAGAGGCTTGACAGAAGCCAGTGAGTATGGTCCTAGCAGGTGCCGCTGGCCAGAGCTGCTCCAGCCTGACGTTTGTGTACTTCTTTCCAGTTTTCCTTCCTGCTGTTGGCTACCTCACTCCTACTCCTCATCTCTTAACTCCCGCTCATTTCCTCGCTCCCTTTAAATCCTCAAAATCCTCTCCACTCTGAGGACAAATTATCTTTAACTTGCACAGTTGTTCCTTGCTATTTCTGAGTTTAATTCAAACTTTGACCAATAAAAAGTAAAGGTCTTTCATGTTACTTCATTCTAATCAGTATGTAGGTTTGCTTTGTGTCATGTGTTAACTTATGCTTTCCAGACAGCATATGGAACAATCAGTTACATCCAGATTTTATGTGAAAGGAAATTAATTATTTAATACAAGGACACGCCATGAAACATTTGTGTTCTGATTCTCTAAATCTGTCAGCAACTCTAGTTAACTAAATATGAGCTAAATCTTCCTTGCCATCTTCAAATGTTTATCATACCCCAGAAATATTTTTATACAATTATATGTCTTCTTGCAAATTTATCTGATTCTAGTAATCAAACTCCTATATGGAAACAAGCATGATTTCTTGCTAGATCCATTTGGTTCTTGCCATGGTCTCCCCTCTCCATGTGTTATGGTTTATGGCCTTGGCTTGTACATTCTGGAGTCTTCTAGCAGAGGAGGCATTCTTGAGACACTTTAGAGGACATCCATACTCTGGGAAATTGTGGGAAATTATGACGGCAAGGTCAGAGCCAAAACACCACCAACTGGGCACTTTTGACGTTTACTTTTTTCTCTCTTTGCCTTCCCTAGGGCGATGATGACTGGTTGTTGGTCAACAGATGAAATATTGGAAGAGTCTATTACTGTAGAAGACAGGGCTTGTGGTCTGTGGCTGTAACTTAGGGCTCCCATGTATATGGATAGGGAAAATGGCCATTTTATTTTCATGACCTTTTCAATTGTGGGTGCAGAAAATGAAAACATTTGTTATCAAAATCTATGACTATATCACTCTGAGAAATCAGAGATTTTTAAAAAACACATTTAATACACACACACACACACACACATTTTACAAAATTTAATTGCTCGTTATCATTTCAAAATGTGAGGAACTGCTATGGCCATCCATAGATCTTGTTACTTAAGCAGTGAACTACTAATAATAACTTGCAAAATACACATTTGTTTTTACAACTTTATTCTAGTATCATTGATTTCCTTTGTAAAGCTGGGTATTTTATTTTCTGCACTTCATGATATTATTCTGAGTACTCAGAATGAAGTCAGTAGTAGAGCCTTGTATTTAGCATGCAAGAGGCCTGGGCTCAGCCCACAGCACACGCACTCACCCCCCACCCCCACCCCTACATAAGGTTAAGAACCTACACCAAAGGCAACTTGAATTCACATGTACATAATTTACTTTCTCAGACAAACTATTTCCATAGCAAAATGGGCATAAACTATCTTCCTTTCCTAAGTACATACTTAAAACTGCAGGCTGCACTGTTATGATTTCTAAGTTGCCTTTAATATTCCTCTCAACTTAGATTGTACCTGCTTAGAAATTTTTTGTGGGGGAGTGGATTTCTAGAGGAGAAGGACAAAGGCTTTGTAAACACCTACAAGTGTAAAAATGATAAAGGAAAAAGAACTAAAACCCATCCAAGTTTACATTTACTGCTAGCTATTTTCCAACCCCTGCTAAACAGTGTCACTGTAAAATTCAACATAACACAAAAACCACTTTTAAAGACTATGAAATATGCAGATAATTTGTGTAATTTAGAGAAGTTGTGGGTTCTCTGAAACACGGAGCATTTGCTGTTTTGTGGCTTAGCAGGAAAAAGCTCACTCTACCACCTTGTTGATGAAGTTGGGAGCTCAGGAAAAAACAGACCCGCTTAGGAAAGAGGTAACTGGTGCAGAGAAGAGGAATCATTTACTGCCCACACCTCTTTGTTATTTGTGAGCTTCCAAGGGCTGGGGAAGGTCGTGGGGAGGCTAGGGGCCTAGGGATGGGGGATTTTGTGCCGGAAAATGGGTTGCTTGCTGGGTGGGAAGTGGGGGTGCCCGATCTTGACTGGGAGGGGAGGGTGGATGGGGGGACTCGAATGAATGCCTAAGGGTTGGACTGGGAGAATAAAAGCCACGAAGGGACCGGTCTCATTAAAGAATCCATTTCCCATTTTCAGCAGTTTGCTACATTAACAAGCTGAGCTGTGAAAGGATTAGATCCGATAAGTGAGTGCCTGTTCTGTGCGCCATTGCAAAACACATTTCAGAAAGCAGTGGATTCGCCTTAAATGAGTATCTGCTGGAGGAGCACAGCCCTAGGAAAACAAAGGGGCACGCAAGGGTAAGCTAATAATTCCTGCTGTGCTTTGAGGGCAATGAAATGACTGCAGCCCTGAGAACTTTTTCTCCCTCCCCTGCAGTTGGTATAAACATGAGAGCCATTTTGATGATCATATCCACACCTCAGCAACAAGTGCTTCCCAGGTGCCAGCAAAATGTCACTTCCCAAAGGGTTAAATGAACCAAAAGGGCTCCACCTCAGATATTCTCTTTCCGCACACATTTAGTATGCACACGTATTAAGCAAAACAATGGGCATAGATTCATATCCTGTCTACAAATAATCAAATGATACAAGAACAAATCTACCACCAGCTGCTTCGTCCCAGGTTCTGCTTTGACTGGGAGGGGAAAGCCAAGTTTTGAGCTGGGTCTAGCCTGACTCAGGCCTTAACTTGCGAGTCCTGCTATTCTAACCCTTTCTCTTGATCTGCTTTTCAGCCTGTCTCGGAGAACACAGCTCAGAGCAGCAGGGAAGTTGCTTAGCAAAGGGCCACCCACTTGCCTATTATTCCTTCCTCGCCTGTGACATGACACAAGAACAAAGTAGACATTAACCGCTACATTAAACCCAGAAAGAAAGTAATCAGTAACCTGTTATTCCCTTAATAAAGGGAAACACATGCAGTGTGAAATCCAGAAGACTAATCAATAGCCACAGACAATGCAATGTGCCAAACAAATTGCAAATCAATTAGAATCCTTGTTTTCTTTGAAATGGTTCACTATATCTAAAGCAATTACTCCTTCATTAGACCTAATTTAACAGCATGACTGCCCTGGCTACAACTGGCAGCGTCTGGCTATCAAATGGAAGAATGGCAGCTCATTTCTGTCTGTCTGTAAGTCTAGCACCCATCAAAAAAAAAATTGAATTCCTTTATATGAGAGAAACTTTTAATGAATGGGTAGATATTTGTTTTAGTCAAAATATCGATACAGGAATGAAGGTCTCCTATCTCCCCAGCCAGAAAGTTAAGAGAAAAGAACTAAAGATTTACTGAATAAAAATCAGTAAGATATATATTTTTTCTTTTTATGCTTCAAATAGATAAAAATGGATTTAATTATGCAAAGTCTCTTCAGCTCTTCAAATCTAACACTGGCAATAGTTTTAGAACTTTTAAAAAGAGAATCTTCCTGGCTCTTTGAAGATTCAGCTATTCATTTGGTCAACAAAAGAATGTACCAGTTCACTTTATTATTAAAGCTATGTTAAAATTATCCCATCAAATTGTGACTTACGCAGAATTAAACTTGTCCATCTGAAATGGAAGTTGGTGAACATGGATAAATCACCCCAGTGAGCCTCCCGTGGGTCCCCCGTGGGTTCTCCTACAATCTTCTCAATCCCTGGTCCCAGGCAGCTAGAGATCTGCCTGCTGTCAGCCCCCTTTACTTTTAAGAATACTTCCCTGTGGAAGCATAAGGCTGGAAAAATAATTGAAATAAAGCTTTTGCATCAGATTGGGGAAATGGGTTTGCCTTGTTTGAGGCAGCAAAGAACTGAAGGAGAAGATTACAAACTTTTTTGAAAGTAGATAATGTTTCAAGAGGTTAAACCATTTCCAGAAGCTGGAGTAAATATTTCTAAATGAACAGAAGAAAATGTTAATAGCCACAACTTGTTTTATATCACTAAATCTCATAACGTGGTGCTCTCTTAGGCTCTTCACAGCTCCAAGAGTTTCTTGAAATTTAATTTTTCTGAGTTATATTTTCTGACTGGAAGAGCAAAGCATTTTGATTACATGAAATGCCAATAGAATTATAAAGAACGGTAAGAAAGTTCTTTAGAGCTCCATTCCCCCCAGTAATATTCAAAAGCACTTAAAGATATATGTGTAAGGATATTCTTTATAACACTTTGTAGATAGCCAAAAAATTGGGAGCATAAGGAGTTTGAGCCTTAAATTAAATCACACATGTGCCGGCTTGCCTTCCTCCTTTGCCTCCCTCCTAAAGGCTTTTTCTCCCCTCCTCCCCTCCCCCTAATCCTTCTTCACCTCGCATCAAATAGCTTTTCATTCTCTGTATCCTTTGCCTTTCTTCTTTTATTCTATAGAGCTCAGTGCAGAAAAATTCTTGCACCGAGGGTACCCATATCTTTTGCAGGCCAATCAACCCATTTCCCATATGCTCCTTCTTAAAAGAAAATATTACTCCAAAGCTCTTCTCAGGAATTTGCATTGCCTCACCCTACATCCCATCCTGGCCTCTTTAACCTTTCACTGTTAGCACTGTCACTCCATCAAATTATTTTTTTGTTTCCATTAGTCTGACTAAAACTCGTTTTACTCTACTCAATCAATGGTCATGAAGGCCGGCTCCTCCATGACAGGTGGTTCTGGGAGTAGATTTGTATCTATAATGAGCAGTACAGGGGACAATGTGGGGGAGAAAATTGGGAAGAGGAAATGCTTCTGATTTAGTTTGAAAGTTAGATTAAGCAGAAGCTGAGATGATTTAATTTAAGGGAAAGGGGAAAATTTGCACCCTTCTTTTGCATTCTATGATGAGAAAGTGCAGTTCAAGGTCTTGGCCAAAAAATAGAAAATTTTTGGGAAGAGTCTAACTTAAAGACTTTTCAAAAGTTAAACAAAATTCTTTCTTGCCCTAGTGCTGTGCGTGCTTTTCAGATTTCTGCGGGAAGACATTCGTATAAGACCTTGTAGTCTCTGTTCTGCACACCTCCTCTCATTGCTTTTCCAACTCCATAAAATAAATGCCCACTAACTTGCAAGGGGAGCCTGGAAGAGCTCACAATATGATAGCTAAAAACATAGAAGGGCTGATCTCCTATGGACAACAGAGCGATCATCGGGTAATTAAAGACTGTAAATCAGTGTGAGCTCTTCCAAAGAGAAGCAGGGCAGATTCCATATTCTCAGAGACAAGGGGATAAGGACCTTTGGTTTGCAAGATAAATAAAGATAAATACATTGGATTTATAAAGTTTCCCATGGGGAATCTTGACAAAGAACCTCTTTGCTCATAATTTTATATCCCACTATATTCGCTAGTCAAGTTGCTGATGGGAACTTCTGAATTGTAAGTAGTCACATCAATGTTTTGTGCAGAGCTATGTCTTACTGAGTCTGGTGGCTCTGGCTCGTGTACTTCCCATCCCTGTTCACATGATGTGGGGACCTGATTCTTGCTAATACACAGATAAAAGCCATAACAGAATGCTGACAGAACAAACGAAGCTTGCTCTTCAAAGTAAGCACTGCCCTTTTGTTTGTTCTACTATAGAAAAACATGAATAGACAAGCCTCTTGCAAACTTTCAGGGTACCAACTTTTATCCCCTACCCCCACTCCCAGGCACAATCATTTTGGTTGTTGGATTCCCCCCTTTCATCTCTTATTGACTATTAATATGACTATTTTATCCAGCATGGGTGAATGCTTAACTAATACCGTTCTTCATACAAATGCAAACTTCCTATTTACCAGCCTCTGGTGACTCTGCATCTTGTACCGGAGTGGTATCATTCAGTTTCAGTTGCTATAGCATTTTCAAGAACCTCTCTGTTCTTGTCATAAATTATCTTTAAGTGAAAAAAGCTCAAAGGAGGTCTGCAGCAAACTGTATCAAATAATGAATTTGTAATCGGTGGAAGAAAACACTTATCTTACTTATGCTCTTCTCCCATCGATTGTTCCATGACCCTTCTTTGGGATACAGATAAGCATAACCCTGAAAAATGTTTGTGTTGTCTTTCTTAAACTGGCAGCTCGCAGGCTGCATGATCTAATAAATATTGGCAGGGCCAAATGAAATAATATAGAAGAGCTTCTCTTCTTTAAAGTCCACAGACCAAGAGACTCTTGTCACTTGTTAATATCTCCATCAAACACTGAAGTGTTAACATATGTGATACGACCACGCAATCAAGTAAGGACCGATTTGTTGACTAATTAAACCAACACAACAAGCTCTTTAGCACCTACAAGTGACAAGTTTAGAGCAGGCAAGTGGAAACTCTCAATTGAGCCCCCTTTTATGAGACTATCATGCCAAATTCAATTCCGACTGAGTAGTATTTGAATGTACTTGACTTCCACCATGTGCTGACATGCTTACAATAATTCATCATGGGTGACAATAGCCCAATATTAGAGATTTATGATATATACAAAACAGTTACAAGTGAAATGTAGCCCTTACGTGGGTCTGCTTTCCTTACCCACTGCCTATTGATATTATAATTAATGGTCAATTACTTAGGGAAAAGAAAATGGAAAATAGTCATTACTGGTTTCAGACATCATTGTTTTTTCTTTTTTGGGGCAAATTCTGGGGGTAAATGAAACCACTTTCACGGTATTTGGCAATTGCTTGAAAATAAAAAGTGGACACAGAAGCCTGGTGTTCATGATTCACTTTAGTCATGAGAATGACTTAATGGTATTTTAAAGGAAACTGAGTTGAGTTGCCTGATTCATGGAAAGCATTTCAAGATGTACCTTTGTGTGAGCAGACAACACACAAATGTCCTGTCTCTGTGCACATGGCTGCCTTCCTCCACTACGTTAATGTTTTAAAGTCAGTGTCCTTATTTATAAAATGAAGTTGCTCCACCTGTATATAATTAACAATTTTCTAATACCCAAACTTTTAGGGTTTCCAATCTGTTATATTCTCATCCAGGTTAATGGAAAGGGAAGTAGAGCACTTTCTGCTGGTTTTGGTGTGCATTTAATCATTTTCTTCTTCCTCTATACACTGATGATTTAAATCTTTTATATCCTTATGTTCAAAAGTTCTGTATCTTGCCCCAACTCTCTTCTGACTAGCCTTATCCTTGCCAACTGTACAATCCCACTTGTCAACAACCAAGAACTGACTGTAACTGTATAAAAATCACATGTATACATAGAGACATGAATCATGTTTTTCCATCCCTTCATAGTTATAGACGAGTAAGGCACATTAGCAATATTTGGTACTCCTGGGGCTGTCAAGTTAGCAAGGGAAGTTACATGTCTCGGCCACTTACTCTGAACCCAGCCTGGGCACTGTGCTATTTTAGGGGCTCTCCATTAGACATGCCCCTGGTGCTATGCATGTCAGGACTTCAGGTAAGTAGTTTGCATCCCAGGGACAAAACACCTTCTATGTCCCACTACTGGAAGAGTAGCTCTGGGTCCAAATGTCTGGCTGGCGACAATGGTCAAAACCTGGTGAGACACCAAACAGGTCATCAGCAAATGTGAGGTTGACCCCTCCCTCCAGCCCTACGTGGCCATTTTGCTCAGCAAAAGAACACTGACAAATCATCCTCTTGTCATGAAAATGACCAACTCTGTGCCACACGCAGGTCCTTAGCTCCTCACACTGGATTTCTGACAGATACCCATGTGAACAGCCACCTCAAAGAGATGATTTTCTTTTTTCATCCCTTAATCTTTAGCAGAATTCATTTTGAATAAACAAATATAATAATTATGTAGCTCAAAAATACAAAATGCATTCATTGAGACTACTTTGTTCAATATTCATAGCCTTATCTCTGTTCCAGTTTGTATCTCTCTTTCAATAAGTCCTTTTATTAGTTTATTATATATCTTTCCAGTGTTTCTTTAGGGAAATATAAACAGGGAGATAGATAGATAGATAGATGATAGATAGATAGATAGATAGATAGATAGATAGATAGATAGATAGATTGATAGGTAGATAGATAATAGATAATAGATAGTAAATTTTGTTTTTTCCTCCCCTTTATAACCAAAATACCATAATATATGTTGCTCTGACCTTTACTTTTCTTCCTTACCAATGAACACAACAGATATTTTTGAATCAGTACAGAGAAATCTGCATCAAAGATGAAAACCTTTAACATCAATATTTGATGGAAAATACCTGTTCCATGTTTGATTTCAGACAGATAACGAGGTTAAGCTCAACTGCCTATGCTATAGGGTAATAATATCATTAAGCTTCTCTTCTGGTGGGTCAACAACTTAAGTTTGCAAACCAAAAATTAGAGAAAAATAAGGACTTCAAGGATAGCCAACATTTTGCCTTGAGCCTTCTGAGGTCAGTGAGGACTCAGGACATAGGAGAACCTATAGTGTAACATCCTGTAACTCAGTGATGTCCCAAATTTTCTGATCAAGGAGACTATGGGGCCACAGAGGAAAGTGATCGATGATGTAGAGTGTGCCTAAGGAGAGTCATATGGAGAGAAAACATTCTCTCAGGCTTTCACAGAAAGCAAATTGGTCAAACAATGGCCATGACTCATCCACATTGCTGACACTGACAAAGGATCTACAAACTGCTGTACAAGGGTTTCAGGATAAATCGTGAGGGGATTTGACTGACATTATTAGATGCAGAAGTTACATTTCTTATTATACAGGTCTAACTTTATCTTGGTCTTAACTATCCAGCAGAAAAGTAAAAAAGCAAGGTATGAAAAGTAAAGCCCTATTGATATGCTGAGCTATACAAGGCTCAAGTCAACAACTTCTGACATTGCCAGTCCTATGGATAACCCATTACTGTTATGGACTACTGGACTATATTGGGTTATTTTGCTGAATTCACACACACTATTTAAATGGCAAGGGAATACCCATCTCAGACAAAACTAAACAAAAAAGGGGATACAAATGAAGAACCATTTTGTATCTGTATATAAAAATAGGATAGATATACAGCTACTTTCTCTCAATTCAGTGAGAAGAAAGATTTGTACAAAATGTGTTTGGACAGGATATCATGTGTGTATCTTGTACTATGAATAATGTCTATGAAGACAACAATATGCAATGTATTAATTATTCAAACTGTCCTACTAATCAGTTTTGAAACTGTCTCATTGGTATTTGTTTCTCAATAAAATTAATTAAAAAATTAATTCAAAAGAACAAAGATGAAAAGTTTATTCTTGAACTTTATTTCCTGGCTTCTTCAGTTCACCATGTCCTTTCTCCTTGTCAGTTAGAGAGAACTGATTGGAATCTGCTCCAGGGAAACTACAGCCTCACCTCTAACTCCAGAGTGAGGGTTTTAGAATTCACCACCCCCCAGGGACTGCTGACTTTCCAGAACATCCTTTGCTGTCTGAGATGACTCCTTCAAGGTGCCTGGGGCTTTCAGAGAGGTCACTAAAGGGGAGGATGGTGTGGTGAAGGTGTGGCAAGAGACATTGGAACTGGAGTCCAGGTCTTTAAGGTAGTTTGTCATTTGGAAGAGTTCCTCCAGGAATTAACACCTGTCCTTCAAGGACTTTTTTTCCACCACAGTAAATTTCCCTTAGTTCTAGGCAGGGCTCACTCAGTCCTGAGCTTTCTCCATCTGGACTGGGTGGGCTCTGAGCCATCTGGGGCTTTACCTTCCCCACCTGCCCCCACTCTAACTCATTTCATAAATTGCATTTCCTGCCTGTTTAGTTTTCTTCTGATTTTAAAATCACTGTGTTTATTGTTTGGAAATTGTAAGAACAGAAATATATTAAAAAAGAATATTAATATCACTCATAATACTGGAAGGAAACTGCTATTAGTAATTTGATACATAATATTTTGGTTTTATAAGTAAGGATTGTATAAAATGTGGCCATGTTACTGTTTTGTAACTATTTATTTACAGTTTACATATTTTTTAAAAAATTAAAAAACTTAAATCTATTAAGAATAGATTTAAGTTATTGCTTAAATCTATTTTAAGTATTACAAAAGTGGAAAATACAGAGTTCTCATTTCCTCAGTGGTCTTTATTATTTACTTTGTTATGAAGATTATGGACAAGTCATGTTACTTGATTTTTAAAAATGTAATAATATTTGATCACATTTATGCATGACTATTTAAATAGTCTCCTATAATTCAGATTGATTATGTTCACATTCTTTATGTTCATTATTATTCCAACAATACTGCAATCAACATCTTTATAAGTTAATATTTGTCCAGATCATTGATTAGTTCTTGGAATAAAATTGTAGAAAGAGAACTGTTAGGACAAAATACACATATATTTTTGTAACTTTTAATATAATCCATATTGCCAAGTTGGCTTGGACCTATTTTAAAAGAAATACAGGTAATTACAGAGGCCATGAAAAGCAAGCAGCGTAAGGTTTATTTTAGACCAAACATCAACCTAAGAAAGATACTTGTTCAAAGGAGTGGAAACAGTGGGCAGCTACAGGTGGGGAGAGCTGCTAGGCTGTGCAGAGAGCAGCCCAGTGAGGCTAGAATCTGAGCCTGGTGCTGTAGCTTAGGAGAGGGCAGACAGATGGCCACCTATGTGCCCTCAGCAGAAGGTGTGAGGCCAGGCTTGCCCACGTGTGTTGCCAGCAAAGGAGACCTATCTGGTCCATAAACTGGGCTGGGAGACTCAGACATGCTTGTTCATGCCAGTGCTTTCCAGACTAGGGCATATGTACTGCTGGTTTTTGAGTACATATGCATGAAAATATTTATTTTAATGGTTAGAACCTTATTTTATTTTATAGTAGAAAAACTAATGATCAACCTAGCACATTATTTCTTAAAATAAGCCAGAATTATAAAATAATTTTGAAAGTGACTTGGGTTAAAGTTCTTTTACAGAAAACCATAATGTAAATAATGAATAACTCTATACAAACCATTTATTTCCAAGAAATACAAAGAAAGTCTTCAGGTCAAATTGCCTTACAACTTTCAGTGGAGGCAACCAATTTTAAAAACTCTGTGATGAAACTTTCTGTTGAATCTTCACTCTATAGAAAATTTCGGGAATATTTCATGCTTTGGCTTCAAAGTGTTTAAAGAGATAGACATACAAATTTCAGTTTGGAATCCTAATATAGAGTTGAAGGGATATCTAATATTATAATATACCTAGGCACATTAAATTCTTTTTGTAAAGTATGTGTTTCATATTTATAAAAGTACCTACAATTCAGAGATCTTTTGGTTTATGGGCTAGTGAAATATTTCAAAGATAGTTTTAGTATATTCAAAAGTACAGCAATTCTCTTTATAAACAGAAAAAAATCAAAAAGTTTAGCCCAGAAGAAGAGTGAAATATTAGGTTTTTTTATATGTACAGACACGTACATTTTCACTTTTGTTTTTAGATGCAAATTACTTGGAGGAGGGATCTTTTCATTCTTGAGAAACTCAGAGCTAAGATTTTTTTTTTAAATCCATTAATTTTATTTTCTTTCAAGGTCCAGAGGATTTTTTTATAGACTGCTGTTGAGATCAGATGGTCTCTAAAGAAATCAATCCAATTTCAATAGAGGAGCTATGCTGTTTTGGGATTTTTCATATAATCCAGTTGCTAAACGATGCCAAGGCTACTTTGATTTAAAAAAAGGAATACAGACATCATTGTTCTCTAGCCTCTTCATTCTACCTAGATCAGCTAACCAAAAAGTCTTTCCCTAAAGAGAGAGAATGCATTTTTCATGATCAAGGAATATCAACATTAATAAAATAATATCTATGCTGGCGCAAAATGCTATTTACTTGGTGATATCAAGCAAAGTGCTAATGCCTTAAGTGCAAGCCATAAGAGAAAGGATGGTGCTTAGCAAAGCCATTGCTGAGTTGTTCCTGAGATATCACTCAACTGCTGAGACCCGTAGGTGTCTCGCTAGTGAGGAACCCATCCCCGTACTCTCTAGATTTGGCAGGGAGCAAGAGAATAAGGCCATGAATAAAGAGTATCATCATTAAATCCAAATCTGAAAATGAGTTTCTATTGCAGAGGGAAGGAAAAGCTAATTCCTACTTTACAAACCCTTCTAAATAAAGTTTTTAATGGTTTGATCGAATGATGAGGGGAAACATCTTTTTTGTGGAATGGGGGATTGAACTCAGCCCCTTGTGCATGCCAGGGAAGAGCGTGTTCTACTGAGCCCTCTCCCGGGCCCCAAACCTCTTTTGTTGATGTGTTTTTGCACTGGTTTATAAAGTTACAAAAACAAAAAAGAAGGGATTCCATTTCTCAGGTTGCTCAATTACAATTTATATCAACAAATTTTTGCCTCCTGTCACCTCTGTCAGTCCTTCCCTCCCCACTGCAATAAATATGATTGGTCTTGTGCAAAAATATTTTCCAGAAGGATCTTGTAGCTGTGATTTGTAATTTTGTCTAGATTAAGTTTTACAGATCAGGTTTCTTGGAACCCCATTCCTTGATAAAGGCGCTCCCTGAAAAAATGTTCATCATGAGACCCGAAATGGCTGAGGCGCTACTCAGACCCATCAAACACAGAGCTGAAGAAACCACTTGGCATGGTCTTACACTGCCTTGTGCTAAAACTTGCACTGCGTTGTGAGTCAAAGTTAGAATGTCTGATGTAGAACAACTGTACCGTGTCTTCTTCTTCAATTCATGTCAAGTAGTAAACATTATGCAAGCAGTCTACTCTTATTATACACAAAAAACTGAAAACAAGATACACATTTAGGATAAAGTCCCTGGTATCATCACCTTGAAATAACTGTCATTAAAATTTTGTCTGTCTTCTGGCTTTTTTCTTGAGTACCTGTGTGCATAATCTCTCTCTCTCTCCCTCTCTTTGTCTGTCTCAGAATTGTGAAATCACATCTGTGGTACTGATATTACAAATTATTCTCCTAATTGCTATAGAGTATTTTAGTTACACATATTCCATGATGCATAATTTACATCATCTTTAACTGTTATGTAGTATTCCAGTTAGATACAACCCATAATATGCCAACAAATCCTTTAGTTCTGTGTATTTATGACCTTTGGAAAATAATTCTCTTAGGTTATGACTCTAAGAAACACTATAGGGAAAAATTAAAATTAAAAGCGAGAAAACTATTGTCTTTCCTAAGACAAATGAAAGAAAAATCAGATATATTGAACACTGCTATTTATAATTCATTCCATGTCCAGATCAAAAAAGGATTATAGGAACTATTTTTCATTAGGCCTTTTCAGCTAAAAGCAATCTGACTTTAAAGGTTTCACCATGACAGGGCATATTCCAGTGTCATTTAATCTTTTTTCCACTCAGAACCTCTTTACAGTCAGTCCTTCAATAATACACACACTACCCATGGACATCTGTTTGGAAAGGTTCTAGGTTCCCAAAGAAATAGTACTTACTAAATGCTGGCAGAATTTTCACTTCAATATAAAGTTAATTCTTTATCAAGGGCTGGCCTGATAGTTTAGCAGATTAAAGGGCCTTCTTAGGCAGAGCCTACTGGTGGGGTTCAATCCCCAGCCTGCCGTGCCAGCCTCACCCCCTGGGGCAATTGAGACTGGGCGTGTTGTCACATGCCTTCAATCTCAGTACTTGGGAGGCTGTAAACAGGAGAATCACTACAAGTCTGATCTATGTAGTGAGACCTTGTAGACCATGTCCTAAATATAGAAAAAAAATTCCTCATCAATAACCAATATTCATTGAGATTGCACAAGGCTATTATAAGGAGTGAAGATAGCACTTGTGAGGTGCTGACACCCTGGCCTGCCGTCCTGGGAACAGATGCTCCAAACCTTTCAGCAATTCACAGGATGGCAGCCACAGGTAAGCCACACTTCTTATTAGCATGATAAATGCCTTTCTAACCCAAAGCAAAAGTCCTTAATGCTTTAAATTTGGGGGAATAGTAAACGTAGTTCATAGATTGAAACTTGGCCTCACTTCCTGTGCTCCTTTGCTTCCTCTGCAGAAATCCTAGGTCTCAGGAACTCACTAACTACACAAAGCACTTCCTGGCATCCTAGGTCTTTGGCATTATCACCTGAGCCCATTTTTTCACTCTTCTCCCTCATGGCACTTTCTGAGCCAGCCAAGTCAAGCTGCCTGGAATTCCTGCATTTACACCTCCCCAAAGCCACTAGCAAGTATTCCTGCCTACATAATTCACTCATGAGTTTCATTAATCCAAAGGCTTCATTCCACATCTGCACTTAGCACCTATATCCTAATTCAACTAGTTTTTAAAAACCCACTACCAGAATTCCCATAAATTTAAAACATTGAGAGTATTTCAAGTGTTGCATATTTAGGTACCTAAATATTAGAGTTTAGTACTTAGCATTAGTAATTTCACAAGTATTTTTGCACAAGAAGAATAGCACTAGATGCTAATGCCAAGTATTTTTGGATGAATAGAATATTTCATCCTTCTAATTATTTTTATATTTTAGGGAAAGGTCTACAAGGGTTTTCAGGGTCTCACTACCAGATAGGACTCCGTGATCCTCCTGTTTACAGCCTCCCAAGAGCTGGGATTTATAGGCACGTGCTACCACGCCCAGTCTCAATTGCTGTCTCAGCATGCCCTGGGGGTAGGACCAGTGTAGTAGGCCCAGGGATCAAACGCCCAGCCCCTGTGTCTGCTTGCAGGTGCTTTAATCCACTGAGCTATTTGGCTGGCCCTAGCATTTCACATTTTTAAAAAATAATAACATATAGATGTCACATCTTACTTAAGTCTCTACTTGAGGTTATTTCCCATTTCCTAAATAATTCTTCCTCCTAAATTCTTTGTATTAGTGGTACTGATATTCACTGAAACTCTCTTCTTTACTCCCTCTTCCTTTCATCATTTGGGCCTATTAATTTCCATCCTAGATATTTCTTGGATCTTTCCTACTGTTGCACCCCTCACTAGAGCCACTACAGCAGCCCCTTCCCTTTTTTCTGTTTCATATCTATGCTCCCTGTCCCCTAATCTAATCTCCTCAATGATCTTTTCCAAACACAAAGCTTTCTACTTTATTGCTTTTCTTTCAACCTTTAGTGTTTCCTCATCATCCTTAGCATAAAATCCATCTTCCCAGTGAATAAGAAGAAGTAATTTATAATGATCTTTTGTTCTTGGTACTACCTGTCTCCAAGTTTGTGGTTCAGTTGAATTTAGCTATCAATTTGTAATCTCATGTTTTTTTTCTCCCATGGTCTTTTGATTAATCTGTCCCATTGTCTGGATTGTCCTCATTCTGCACCAATTTCTGTTCATTCTTTTTAGTTTGGACCCTGGATTTCTTGGAAAACTCCTTCAACAGGATTCTTTCCCCAGGGTACGAAAAGTGTCCCTCATATTTCTACTACTACAGTAATAATTTTCAGATGGCATCATCATATATAACTGCTTGTTTTTCCTAAAATATGAGCCCAGACTTTTTTTTTTGGTGGGGGGAAGAACCAGGGATTGAACTCAGGCCCTTGTGCTTGCCAGGGAAGTGCTTATTCCACTGGGCCATCTCCCCAACCCCAAAGAAAATATTTTTTTTTTTTTGTGGAACAGGGGACTGAACTCAGGCCCTTGTGCTTGCCAGGAAAGCACTTATTCCACTGAGTCATCTCCCCAGCCCTTTTCCTAGAATATGAGCCCTACTCTTTGTTTATTTGTTTGTTTTGGGTACTGACAATTAAACTCATGAACTGGTGCTTGCTAGAATGTGTTGTGCTGCCAAGCTATCTCCCCAGCCCTAATATATGAACTCTTTAGATGAGTTATATGAGTCAGCATCAGCATTTTAGTCTACTTTCCTGTACCTGACACCAACCTTTAAAGAAGTAGAAAAATTAGTTTGGGCTCATGCTTCCGGGTGTGCTTAATTTATGGCCAGCTGGCACAAGGCAAAATGTCACAAGAGAAGGGCACCATGGGAAAGCAGCACAGGTTGTGGTGAGTGGAAAACTAAGTGAGGAAAGAGGGCCAGTGAATAGAGGGTGGAGGTCCAGAGAGAGAGCCCAGCGGCACACACAGACACAGCAGCCACGCTCAGATGTGTGCTTTAGCCAACTCCTGGTAGCTCCCACGCTGATGAAATCAATGCGAGACTTGAGCCACAGCTTTATGAATTTCCACACCCACAGTGCTACCAAGACTGACGCAGAATAAATATTCAAAAACTACAATACATTGTTACCACATACATCCTTGCTGCCATTGTCTTCTGTATACAGTGCTTCACTTGACTTTCCTTTGCCAAATAAAGTTAGTTATGGAATACAAGGACAAAGGAGACTTTAAATTAAAAAAAAAAAAGATGTCAAAGCTTGGCAATGATAAAACTGTAATCTGATAAATTCTTTGAGAATGACTGGCAAGGTTTTCAAAGCTTATGAGGCTCACTTGAAATGCATAACAGCTGGATGTGCCCTTCAGGAAAACACAAGTCACAGACTCTACTGTTTCTGAGAATATAGTGAAGAAACAAACACAAATGATATTAGCCTAGATTTTATATTTTTTAAAGTTACTGTAGTGCACACTCATGATAACCTTACAAAACGACACTGCCTACTTGACATTGCAGCTTGTGTAGCTAACAGACATCTCAAACATAATATGTATAAAACAAAGCTCCCACTCTTTTTTCCAAAGCTTGGTTCTTCTTTATCCTTCTCCATCGAAATGAACAGTAATTCTACTCTGTGTCTGTACTACAAGCCTCAGATTCATTCTCAGCTTTCTGACACTCCATATCAGTAAATTCTGTCAAAGCTATCTGTAGATATCCACAGTCAGGCTACTTCTAATCAGCCCCACCTAGGACAAGTCACATCTTCTCTGTCCTTTTCCTGTTTCCCTGCAATGATCTCTTATTCCCTTCTGCTCTTGACCCATTTATCAGCTTGAGTGATTTTTTTCCCAGTATGAAAGTCAAGCTATTCATTCCTTTGCTCAACCTTCACCTCACCATTTGTCATCATCCCTGCCCATGGGTTCCTCCTTTGACTCAAAGGAAGAGGCCTTAGACTGCTCCAACGCCCAGCTCTCCACTAGAGTGGGCACTCCTCTCTCCCTTCCTCCTTGCTCTTCCCAGCAAGTGTACTAGCCTGCTTCCTCTGCTTCTGCAGTTCTCCCTGCTTCCACCTCAGCGCGTTCATACTTATTTCCTCAGCTTGGATGTTCTTCCAGATATAAGCATGACTCTGGTCTGTATACAGATTTTATCTTTTCAACAAGGTTCTCAAAGAATGTGTGAGAAGTAAAGACTGTGAATTTTGGAGCCTGGACCTCAAGAGATTTCACAACTTCTGCCTTTGCTCTTCTGGCATGTTCCCAAGCAGTGTAAAAAAGCCTGCATCAGACACCAAAGGATGGAGACAACCCATATCAAAGAAGAGCCTGGCAGACTGCACAACGGACCTCACATATGTGGGAGAGACCACCTTTTGTCTGCATGAGGGGTCCCAGGCAAGATGCTCTGTCCCAATTACCCACCCACAGAACTGAAAAATAGCAAATGCCTTTTGTTTTATGCTACTTGACTTATGGAGATTTTTAATACAGTAACAATATAGGTAAGAGCAGCACCAAACATTTCAACCTTCCTCAGATACCTCCTTAATTATTTGTTGTAACCACCTCTACTAATTAGAAAACAAAGCCCTATATGGGTAGGGCTTCTTCTCTTTTGTTTATTTTATTTTGTCCAGTGAATAGTACAGAGCTGGTCATTAGGTTCTCAATAAATATTTTTAAATGGACAAATGAATTACTGTAGTCTTGCAAAGGGCCTCACAGACTGTTATGATTTGTGTGTAGTTGTCCCCCTCCACCCCCCCCCCCAAGCCTCATGCAGTCATGGGAAGAACTTCTAGACTTGGTGATGAATTTCTGATCCAATGCTGGGACTATTGGTGTGAGTGCTACACCCTGGCCTGGGGCAAAAAGCCTAAAGCGACAGAATGCTCTCTGTAGCCATTGTTGCCACTACTTCTCCCATTTGCTCTTTTCTGCCACTATGAACTGCTGCCCTCTGCCACATGCCTCTCTGCCTTGGACCCAGCTGAGCGTAGACTGAAACCTCCACTGAGTGTGAGCTAAATAAACTTTTCCTTCCTTAATTTGGGGTGCTGGGTATTTTGTTCCAGCAATGGGAGAAAAGTGACTGAGACACAAACCCACCAGTATAATCCCCACCTTTGAAAAGGAAAACCTAATACTTAGTGAGGTTGTATAACAATGTCAGCACTAGAGAATACAATTTCTTGTTTCTAGTTTTTCAAAAAAGCTCAATTTTCCACATTTGTATGACTTTGCATATTGAGGTATTTTTGTATATAATGTAGAGTTTTTAGCATTTCAAGTGACAAAAATTCAGGTTGGGGCTGAGGAGATAGGTCAGTGGTCTAAGCACCCGCCTGGCAAGTGCAAGGACCGGGTTCGATCTGCAGTACTGTATGCTGTGCTGGCCTGGAACCCTGGGCTCATCCTGCAGGCTATAAAAACCAGGCATGGTGGTGCATACCTGTAATCCAAGAGCTAGGGAGGCTGAGATTGGATCACTATGAGTCTAAGCAGTACAGTGAGATCCTGTATCAAAAACATACATACATAATTTTTTAAAGTTTTAAAAAAAGAAATCCAGCTTGATCTATCTTTTTTTAAAACTACATAAACAATGTGTTCATTCACAAACTTGGAAGGCTAGAGGCCCAGGGGCACAAAAGATGCTGTTGAAACTGTTACTCTCCATTTCTTGGATAGAGTCTATCCACTGCCAGACTAATAACTCTAGAGAATAAGGCTGGCCACTTCTGATAACAATGCCAGACAGCACCCAGGGGCCTGTCCAGTGCCCATTCCTGGAGCAATCACTGTGGCTGGAAGGGTGGATACCTTCCTTCTTACTGGTTGGGCTTAATTTATTCCTTGCACAGATTTGGGGAGCTGGGTCAGCCTTCCTCACATAGAATAGACTTCTTGGGAAAGGATACTATAACAAGAGGGCAGAGCTAAGCAGTACAAAATGTAGTGAAAAGCCAGATGTCTTCTCACATTCTATTTGTTGCATCATGCAACTATCTGTAAATAAGCCTTCTCTGATAGCAGAAAATAGGTAGATATCACTGATTTCCCCCTAGGAAAAGACCAGTAGCAAAGCAGGAGACACTTCACTTTGAATGGAAAAGCAGGCAGAAAGGATCGCCAAGCTTGCTGACATTCTCATGCCTAATTCCAGCCAGTACTCTATGTGTCAGATATGGAATTTAAAGATGGGATGGGAAGCAGTCTACTTTATTAAGAATCAATGCCAAGCTTCCTTTGGCCAGAACTGCCATCTTGCAGTAATTTGCCAAAATGACTAACACAAAGGGCAAGAGAAGGGGAACCCAGTATATGTTCTCCAGACCTTTTAGAAAACATAGGATTGTTCCTTTGGCCATATACATGTGAATCTACAAAAAAGGTGATATTGTGGGCATCAAGGGAATGGGTATTGTGCAAAAAATGCCTCACAAATGTTACCATGACAAAACAGGAAGAGTCTACAATGTTACCCAGCATGCTGTTGGCATTGAGGTAAATAAGCAAGTTAAGGGCAAGATACTTGCAGAGAGGATTATGTGTGTATTGAGCATATTAAACACTCACAAAGTCATGATAGCTTCCTGAGACACATCAAGGAAAATGACCAAATAAAGAAGGAAGCCAAAGAGAAAGGTACCTGGGTTCAGCTGAAGCGCCAGCCTGCCCCTCCCAGAGAAGCGCACTTTGTGAGGACCAATAGGAAGGAGCCTGAGTTGTTGGAGCCTATTCCCTATGAATTCATGGCATAAACCGGGGGTGTTGCTCTGCCATTCAGTACCTAATTGGCAGCTTAAGTGTTCTAGATCCTATGTAAAAATAAAATCATCGTGTGTTGTAAGGGTGGTTTTCTTAGTTGAACAGGCATGTGGTGCCTTTTTACCTCAGAAACATTTGCAGCAGATTTTTGTTGTACCTAGTAATTGTGTCTGGTCTTTTACTCTTCAGTGTTTTTCTTGCTGAAAGATATTAGTGAGGTATTGTGCAGGTGTATATCCAAATATTCAAATATTTATAAAATATTTATATTGGCTTGAAGATCCTGTAAATCATCATGGGGAAAAGATGTATCAAAATAAGTGAAAGTCATTTCAGAAACACATGTAAGTCCATTTCAGTTAAATAAAGTGCTTTTTAAAAAGGAAGAATCTGTGCTAAGCAAGTGTCCACAGCAACATCTGAATCTGGAATAAAAGTTCAAGGTATTTCAGAGAAGTATGCCTTTGGAAGGGGAAGGCACTGTGTTTTATCAGAAAAAATCACCATGTTTAACAAAGATTTTGAGAACAAGCTAAAATGAAAATCTACATTGTCCATTACAGGGCAGTACCAGGATGAGAGAAGGGAATCAATATGTCTCAGCAATGCTGAAGAGATGTTTTTCATCTGCAAAACGATCTCAGGACCACTTTTGCTATTTTGAAATCTGGCCCAAGCACTTGTGAAAAGATGACCTTTTATATATTACATCTTGCAGAGAACTATATATAGTTGGGTACAATATCTTGACCTAATGGGAGAAAATGAAATAGAAAAATAATGTTTCTGGGTTTTCAAACAAAAAGCAGTACATGGCAGGAGAGAATGGAGGATTCAGACTTGGCCCAGTGGCCTGTGCTGGCTGAAACGTCATTATCTGAAGGATTCTAGACATCTGCATTATTTTGCATGAGCTGCCATCAGCAAGTGACTTGGGGCTGGGTGTGGAAACATTGTTTTTGCATTTCTTAAAGCCATCTTGTCCTGATCCTTGGCTTCCCACACTTTGGAGGGGGAGGGGTGCTCGGGAGAAACAGTTGCTGATTTCTGAAAGGTTATAAGTCTTTTATTTTTCCTTTTAAAAAAATACCATTTCAGCTTGATATTATTTTAGTATTTACCACTACGTATTGTCTTAGACCTCATCTTGGCAAAGGGCTCCTAAACAACTGCCACTTTTAGCACTGCTGCCAAAAGGCGCCCTTTCACAATAAAGCATGCTGTGCTTTGGCAGGAAATCAATAAAGTGAAAATCTGTTCTCATCATCCATACATTTACCATCACAATCAACAATCAAAGGCGAGACCTGGGTTCTTTATCCACAGGCTCCAGCCTCCCAATTTTCTGCTATGAAAGGCAGCATAAATTAGAACCCTTGGTTCCTGTTAGCCGGGCTTAATGGGTATGATTTATGAACCATTAAATGAGGTTATGTAAATTGATCCTTAGCAGAATGCTAGCGCCCAGGTGACAGGTGCAGCATGCTCGTCCACAAGGGTTCTGCACAAATCAGATTTCAGTGACATTCAGTTTGTGGAAAGAGAAATATGTTGTCAACAAGGAAGTGATTTAAATAGTGCCCTGGGTTTGTCAGCAATTATGTCTTTCTTCTTAATTGCTGCAAACTATATAAATTCTAATAGGAAATAAATTAGTAATTTACTAGTTAATGACAAGGGGTATGAAAGAGAAGGGCTTAAATATTTTAAAAGCCATATTACCAGTGAGGCCATACACGAGGGTGATTTCACTGATGCTGTTAAACTTGAAGAGATACTTTAAAGCGGGAGTATAAACTTTGACACACAACAACTAAAATTATATGCATTGCAGCTGAAAACTGGATTCAATAGGAAATGCCCTTGTGGAGCTGCTTTGTATGTTCCACAGAAATGGAGATGTCACTGGGGTTTCTATTTTTCATCCTTAACATTGTAAGTGTAAAACAATAGGCTTCTTAACCAGGTGCAACAAATCCTTGCTTTATGCTTAAAAACTTATTGTAAGTCTGGCTTCTTATCGACCAAGTAAACACTAGGCAACTGTAACTGCACTGCAGGAGTGAAGGTGGGTGATGTAGCTAATGCCACAGAGCTGTCAGCTGTGCCTGCCTGCCTTAGACCATAACATTCTTATAGTCCAATAACTTCCTGCTATGGTTTTGCTTATGTAATAAGCAGACTTTATGAATGGTGGTAAACCCCTCACTTTGAAGTCCAAAGTAAAGGCTCAATTAAAAAAATCCTGAGGGAACATATACAAATTAATTTTATCAGCTTTGAAAATGAAAAATACCCTCAAAGTTGTCCCCCCTTGGGTTGCCTGACCTAATCAAGAACGTGATGGCCTCCTGTGAAAGGACTCTCCTGAGAAAGTCAGTTCAATATCAGACCCAGCTTTTGTCTGAAGCTATTGTTGTGCCTGTTGCGATGAGGCTGACCCCTGTAAGAAGACACAGATGGACGTGATAGTAATGTTCCCTGGTTCCTGGCCGAGCCTATTAGAGGTCCCCACGGGGGGTCCCCACCACTCTTTTTAACAGTCTTTTCTACTTCAAAAGTGCAGTTGTTTATGGACAAGGGAGATGATTTGACCCACAGTACTGCTCTAGGAAAGAGTGAAAGGAGTGATGAGAGGGCAGAGGGCAGATGCTTCAAGAGACTTGTGACTCTAGTCCACTTGGAGAGGCTCTCCCAGCAGAGGAAGACACTAAAGTATCATTTGTGAACTTAGAGGGCCTAAGAGGTCACAAGTGAAGAATTATGTAACCACTGGCATTGATTAATAATTTCAGTGCTGGTAGGCAAAGATAATTTGGAACTAAGGAAGCATTACAAAAAGGACTTTTGTGACTACTAGAGGGAAAAAATACTCAAGAAGCCATGCAGCAATAAAGGCTCACCAGATGTTTCACATCTGAACATCACAACTTAGTGTGTGGCTGGGAAAAAGTTAACTTCTGTTCTGAACAACAGTCCTGTTTCATCCAATTCTGTTGTGACCATTAGAGAAGTAATACATAAAGGTAATGACATAGGGCAAGCACTCAATTTCTTGGTAGTCTGAGACACACATATCTATACACACATTGTTTGATATATATATATATATATATATATATATATATATATATATGAAAGAGAATATCAGTTTTCTCTGATTTGTAGCATTGAGTCACCTATCTCTAGATATTTCTGTGTAAAAACTTCCTTCCATACTGTCTATCTGCATGACCCTCTCACCCAAATCTAACAAGCACTACCCTGATCTCCCTCTAACTTTGCCAGTTTTATTATAAACTAGTAGATATTAATATACTGTCACAGAGGCAGTGAATCCTCAAGGAAAAACATACCAAAAATAAATAAAAACAGCAGAAGTGTGGCTGGAGGCACACCTGAAGAAGGCCAAGCCTCAAATGAAGATGCAATAGCCAGGGCCTGCATGCCTCCCTAAGGAATAAACAATGACTTGGGATTATATTGTAACGAGATCTGTCTGGGCCAGTAAGTGTCCAGAGCATCTGAATCCATCCTTTCCCCAAAATGTCTTTGTTCTTTCCAGGTTCCCCTTCTACATTACTTGTTTCCCTATTGGGTCAATATTAGCTATGCAGCTATACTTGCTATCCTGTAGGTTGATCGCAGTGGGATCCTTGCTGTAATGACACTGTGACTTTCCTGACACAGGGCTTCAGTGGGCACACACTTTAGACCCTTCCTGGAAATTCAGGAGCTATTTTTCTCTCCTGAATGCCAATAAAATTCTCCTAACTTCTTCCTTGTGACTCATTCCTTGGTGTTGTGGGGCCACAACTCAGCACATTTGCCATCAAACAGGTAGGGAGCCTTCCTTGTCTCCTCTCTGTATCTTTTCAGAAAAGATAAGTTGATGTAGAACATGATTCTGAGCCACATCATTGAGATGTTCATTTCAGCTCCCCTACTTGTTAGCTCTGTGACTTTGGGCCATTTAATTCAGCAGTCTGTGTTTCAGAATTAGAGTATTTAAAAATAAAATGGAATTTAAAAATAATTTTTAGTACCTACTACATGGAGTTGTTTTGAAGAGTTAACACACGAAGTGTCAAAAATAGAAACTGGTATAAAGTAAGCACCATGTTTTCTGTATTACCTTTATGACAGTGCTTCTGTCTCTTTTGTCTCTATGTTAAGATACTCCCTTGCCTGCCTAGAAGAAGGCACTAACATATGTGGAGCCCCAAATCATATGTTATCTACTGTTAACACATCAAGATTAAAAATGAGAATATTATACCCATTCAATAATTGACATGAAGGCTCAGCGAGATTGATCAGTTCACTTAAATTATAAAGTCTCTGTTACACAATCGGAATCAATTCTAGAGATAGGCTAGTACTTTCAGTTAACAATATGGTATGTTGCATATTAAACTATGTTAGAAAGACTGATCTCATTTTAAGTGTTCCTAACAAACAAACATACACAAGGCACACACACACATGAACACAAGGACATTTTGGAGGTGACAGATACGTTTCAATCTTGGTTGTGGTGAAGGAACCATGGGATATACACCTACCAAAACTCATAATGATGTCCAATTTGATGTATGCAATTTTTGTGCATTGATTACATCTCAAGAAAATTTTTAAAAGAAATGATTGTTACAAAATAAAAACAATCTATAAATCATTTAAGAATACAAGGCACACATTGCTGACACTGACAAAGGATCTACAAAGTGTGGTACAGAGTTTCAGGATAAATCCTGAAAGGATTTGACTGACATTATCAGATACAAAAGTTACATTTCTTGTTATGTAGGTCTTGCTTTATTTTGATCTTAACCATCCAGCAGAAAAGAATAAAAACAAGGTATAAAAAGTAAAGCCATATTAATATGCTGAGCTGTAAAAGGCTCAAGTCAACAACTTCTGACATTGCCAGTCCTGTGGATAACCCACTATTATTATGGACTACTGGATTATATTGGAGTATTTTGCTGAATTCACACAACCTACAATATTTAAATGACAATGGAATACACTTCTCTGACAAAACTAAACAAAAAAAGGGGATACAAATGAAGGACCATTTTGTATCTGTATATTCAAAATAGTTAGGATAGATATACAGCTACTTTCTCTTAATTCAGTGAATAGAAAGATTTCTTCCAATAGTGTTGTGGACATAATATCATGTCTGCATCTTGTACAATGAATAACCACTAAGACAATGATATGCAATGTATTTATTATTGAAATTATCCCACTAATCGGTTTTGAAACTGTCTCATTGTTATTTGTTTCTCATAAAATTATTCAAAAAAGAAAAAAAAACTTTTAACAGTCTTATATAGTAGAATTGTTTGTACTTATTAACCTCTCAAGGCCAATTTTCATAAACTAATTATTATAAATTAAAAAAAGGCAAATAAGTACTGTCCCACTGCACCATGCCACTTCACATGTTCATGGGCAACATGGACAGGAATTCCTCTAGTAGGACCTCACATCCATTTGCTGGAAAGCACACTTGGTTTGACTTCTCCCTTTAAATTCTGGTGTCTTCATCTGTAAAACCAGGAAGTAGACTGGAGGCTCCAAACCACGTTACCCCATGCCCCTGGGGTTCTTCACGATTGCTCATGAGCCACTACAGAGGACAGACCCTGTGAGCAGAACCCAGATCCTCCTAAGATGTCCACTCTGTCTAAATAGAATGAGTATTCAGTCTTTGGAGATTTTTGATAACAGCAAGATCCTTTTCAGCTCTAATATTGCAAGAATTTATGTCAAACTATCAAACTCATGGCCCAATTTATTAAACCACAATAACTTTCAATTTAGAAAATATTTCTTTGCTTCTACTACATGCAAGACCCTAATGTTGGTATTGACTAAGTAACCTCTCCTTCCCCCCAAAACATTGTCTTCTAAGAACTTCCTGCTCCTCCCTGAGTACCCTCTCAAGATGCATTTCTTTCAGGAATTGTGTTTTCAATTCACTTAAAAGCCAGAATGTAAAATGTTTCCCAAAAGCTCTTAACCTTTGTACAGCAGACCCCCATTTTCCCGAAGAATATTTTTATCCCTACTCTATCTCTATGTCTTATCTCTGTGTTATCTGTGTACTTTATCTTGTGAACACAGCTCTATGTCCCAAAGAGCTTAATGCATTAGAAAATTTTCAATGAAGAACACTACATAGGCCCTGCAGCATTGGTGCAAGCTCCAAGTTGCTTTAGTATTTTCTCTGTTTGCAGTAGGGGGCCAGGCGTCATGCCCCGTCCCCCAGCTAACTAGCCCAAGAAGTTTATTCTAGGAGAAGGCATCACTTGCTAATTGAATTAATCTCCCTAATTGTGCTTTGATTCAATGGCGATTATCTCTAGGAATTCAGCAGCTTCACTGTGACTTTGTTCCTACCCCATTAGTGACTGTTCCTCTTCCCCTTTCTTATTTCTTGGAAGAGGGATCAAGAAGGAATATTGAACATTTCTGGGTGGAGGATGGAATACAAATGAAGGGTTGTCTTTAAAATATGGAAAACTGGAGAAAGAGCTGCCACTTATGCTGCCGAGTTGAGAGTCAGAACTCATCTCTACTATGGAAAATGTTTTTTTTAAAGAATGGCTTGGTATTTGGGGAAAGTATTTTACTGTGTCTCTTGGTTACTTTTCTCTCATTGCTGGGACAAAGTACTTGACACCCAAAATCAAGGAAGGAAAGGTTTATTTAGCGCAGTTTGTAGAGGTTTCAGCCCATGCTTGGCTGGCTCCACGGTAGAGGGCAGCTATTCATTGCAGAGGGAAACTGCAGACAGCAAAGGGAGGAGCAGCAGCGGCTGCAGCAGCTGTCGTCTCTCCCACTCCCCTATATTGTATCAGGCTACCCACCCTAGGGCAGGCGCAGCACTCACAGCCATAATCCCAGGATTGGATTATGAATTAATCACAAACTCTAGAAATGTACTTCAATGACTGCATGAGTCTTTGGGGAGAAAACTAGACACAAACTATAGCACTGTAATAATGCTAAGGTTTAAGAAAATTTTGAAGGCTAATCTTATTGCAAGTTAAACAATATGGAGATCCTGAAGCATGATATTCCCAGCATATTGATGAGTACTCTTATTAGTAGGGGAAAAAAATCAATAGGATTGCCTGGCTACCCCACAGGCGCATATGTATGTGCAAGTGTGTGCACTTTTGTGAGCATCTCATCTTCACCATCCTAGTTACTTTCCTTGTTGCTGAGAGAAAATGCCCAATACCCAAAGTTAAAGAAGGAAAGTTTATTTAGCTCACGGTTTGTAGAGGTTTCAGTGCATAGTGAGCTGATTCCAAGGCAGGGTGGCACGGCACCTCAGAGGGGAAATCGTCCATGGCAAGTAGGCAGGGAGAGCCCAGGAGCTTGCTTCCTGTTTCCCCTTATATTGTGTGCAGACTTCCTGCCCCCACTACTCCTAGCCAGAACTATGCCAAACCAACCAGTGTCAGGGTCACACCCTCAATCCCAACACCATACACGGCTGGAAGGGACATCTAGACACAAGCTATAAGCCATCTAAGCCATTAGTTTATAGCTCTGTGTGCCAGAGTCACCTGGAAGACCTGAAAAGATGATAGAGACAAAATTAGATTCCATCTTTGGAGATTCAGATTTTTCGGCAACGTCCCATCTCCCCTGTCTTTGGAAAGCTCCCCAGAAAAACAGGGTGCCCAACCAGAGCAAAGAATCATCAGTGCAAAGAACAGCAGAGTAACACTGTAATGTCACTGGCTCCGCTTGTGGCTTTGTACCCTGCTGAGTGTCAATCAGCATCATGCCACAGTGTGCTGACAGGAAGGCAGACAGGTTGATTGCTCATATGGAGCACAGTCACCACTTTCTTAGATCAGCAAACTCACTGTTTGGGGCTTATTTGTAAAATAATGCTACTTTTGGCTAAAATACAACTTAGTCCAGCAGGAATGACACTATCTTAGTCAGTGCAATCAATCCTTTTTGCAAGGTCATTTGATCTTCTCTAGATTAATATATTGCTTTAGCAGGGTTACAGAATAGTAGCAGCCATGTTTATCAAAGTAAGGGCTATAGAAGTATTTTACCGGATGTAATAGATAACAATAAGCAGTCACAATTTTTTTTCCTTAAACTGAGAATCATTTCTTGAGTAAAAACATAGCAGACCGCATCATTTCTTTAAACTTGAAAAGTTATGCCAACTGTAATAGACTAGGAATTTTATTTATATGGTTTACTCCCAAATCATTAACTTCTCTGAGGATAGACAGAAAGACAGTAGTTTTCCTAGGTGACAGAGACACTTGTGAGCTGGTCCCTACCTCCAACTCTATATTTAGTCTTCACTTCTCTTCAACCTGTTAGACACATTTATTTGCATAATGTCACTTCTCTCTCAAGAACTTCCAGGGACTTCCTTGCATCAACCATATCAAGCCTAATGTCCTCTAGCCAGGCCAGCTTTCTAGCCCCATGTTTGCCACTTGTGTTGCTCCTCACCATAGACCTCCCACTTACACCAACCAGGCCAGCAATATTCAGAGATAAGACTGGACCATGCCTACCCTGCCTAGATGTTGGTGTCTTCTACCTTCAAACTGAGGGGTGGAGGCCTGCACAGCTGGAGCTATCTGTAGTTCTAGAGTCCATCCATAAAACAACAGCTCTTCACCACAGCCAGATCAACCCCCACCCTGGGTTTCCCTCTCTTTCACCTTAGCAATGTCCATGTTGGCCTTAGGAATTTCCTCCTTTGATCTGAGTTCTCCAGACTCAAAATTCAGACAAAATTCAGAGTTTAGACAAGCCTCTCTACACTGTCTTCATTAACTCCTATCGACCTAGATTGTTAGTTGTGCTGGATTCCACACCACCACCTGGACTGTAACGTCTACAAAGCAAATATTTTATGTTACATGTATCTATATTCCTCTAAATTCTAGCTTTAAAAAATACAACCAAAGCAACTGATGTCTTTATGAGAGAAACGGTAGGCAACCCAAATGATGAAAAAGCAATCCACTGTTAGATGCTCCTGGGGGCTGTGAGACTGTACACACCCTCAGCTCTGCTCTGAAGTGAGGCAGAATCACACAGGGCACCGCAGCAAAGCTCCAAGTGTTGCCCTTCACCACCTGACTTCTAAGGAAGTTCCCACCTACCTGCTTCCAGCACCTACCCCTTCATAGCCTAAAGGAGATTGCTTTTTGCTTGTCATAAGGATGTACAATAAAGTGGGCCCCAGGCCTGTGCCTAAATTCATTTGACTTTTTTCATACTTAGCTAGAAGCTGAAGGACCCAAGCCTTTCTGCTTCAGCAAGGGTTTATACAATGGCTTTTGCTTTATTAAACTTCCTGCTAAGTCCCACCTCCACACCATCCTGGTGGCTTGGGTAGCCAATTCACACCAGTCAATTTTTAATCCTAAACCATTTCAGATCAAGTTAAACAGGTAAAATGTGAGGTTGTACATTTTTGAGAAAATTGTCAATGTCACCAGGCATGGTAGCACATGCTTGTAATTCCAGAAATTGGGAGGCTGAGGAAGGAAGGTTCTATGAGTTGAAGGCTGACCTGGCTACATAAGTGAGTGCATTACAGAGTCCATGCCTCAAAAAAATCATTAATAGCTATCAACAGTTCATAGAAATTGTTGATCTGAACACATGTCTCAACCTTGGCATCCTTCCTCTGCTAACTACTAATTTTTTTTCTGATTCCTTTTTTATTTGTACAGGCTGACCACTAGTAATATAAAAAGTAAGGATAGAGGGAAGGACTTAATTTTTTAAAAATACCCATATTCTGAGCTCATTGGACAAAATTTCTCTAGACTGAGGAGAAGATTCTATGAAGCTCCCAGAATCTTTTAAGCCCCCTTAGCTAACTGAACTAATCCAAGACAGTTACTTTTCTTCCTAAATACTTCTTGATGTGATGTTTTTCTTCCCTCCTTTCCTGTAAATAATAGAACTGCTTTTGTACTTCCCCCATGTTTTGTTCTTATATTTCTATTTAATGCTATTCACATCAATCTGGGTTCTCAAGCACACTTTTAGTAACCTGAAACAATCTTCCATTGGCTCTAGACCCACCTGTTTCCATACCCATGAGGATTCCACATTCCTGATTCATGTGTAACCTGCCTGGTGATCTCTAACCCAACAGATCGTGCTGAACATAGTTCAGGCCAGAAGAACTAGATCTCAAAAATGGCCACTTTTCAATCCAAATATTCTTCCTCTTCCAGTGTAATTAGTGAGGAGGTGCCAACATGCTCCTCATACAGGAGGAGTCTCACTGTAATAGAGAAAAGGTCCCTGGAAAAAACAAAAATTAAAAAAAATAAAAAATAAAATACAAAAAGAAATAAAAATTAAATTAAATTAAAAAATAGATTAAAATGAGGATTGTAGTTTCCAATTTTAGTACTGATGGTATTACTGTTTATCTTTGATAATTTATTTCAAAATGAGAAACTTCCCCCTTGCACACTGAATTTTTAGAAAAGTAAAATGGGTAGGATTTCCTTATTGTCTCTTTCTTATTATTTTCAAGGTTTATACTGATGTGGTTTACTCTGAATTTCCATGTGAGAAAACGTTTTGGAAAAAAACTTCAACCAATTAAACAGAAAAATATAAAGTTAAAAAAAATAAAAGATGTGCATTGTGTGGAAATGACAAATCTCTCTAACACACATAAAAACTAATTTTCCAAAAAGAAAGTGAAACTAACACATTGGAAATACTGTGATACTTCACCTCCAGTCCCTTCTTACTTTTTTCTGTTTTTAGCCCCTTACTTCTACTACTTTGTATTATTTTTTATCTTGTTACAGATATACATACATATCATCTCAAATTCTTCCTTATAGGAGATAAAGGTATGCATAAAATAAACAGGATTCCCACTATTGATTACTTTGAAACTAGTGTAACAAGCTTGACACTTCAGCTGGAAAAACCTCCTTTTAAAGGATCTCTGAGATGCGACACTAAAGTGGTTTCCTATCTGAGTGAAGGGAAGTGACCTGAGCCATCTGCAATGGACTTTTCTTTCTTCTGTATACATATAAAGTGTCAAACATGAGGTATTTGGTGATTGAAAAACCAGTAAGTGCCCTTTGCATCACTTGGTGACATTTCTGCTCATAACCATAAATACTGCTAGTAATTTAAAGTCTCTCCCAAGTAATCTAAAGCTATGTAAGTCAAAATAAACAGATGCAGGTATACAAACATCTTGTCATATTTCAGAGAACAATTTAAGATGGATACATTATATACAAATTTTAATGAAGGAAAATTAATATAAAGCACTATTTCACTGTTAGTAGGATTTCAATTATCTTAAACTCATTTTTGAGCATTTGGTTCTATCTGTGGAAGACTGTTAGAGAAGGGGACATCAAGGGCTAAGGATGTAGCTTGGTGGTACAATGAGTGCATGGCATAGTAAGTCCTCGATTCAACCTCTAGCATCATCCCCAAAACTTTGGCTTCCAGCTTCTTTGGTTCTGTACTTAGCTTGGGGATGTGACCTTAAGAAACTAGACTCACTTCTCTTCTTTCTGTTTCTCACAACCTCCAAATGGACTTTGCTAATGTTATGGTGCCCTAGCCATACCACTACTCTGTTTCAGGGAGCTGTGTATGGAGACTGTTCTTCTGGTACATCTATAACTACTTCAGATTAAGAGGCTTTTGAGTTGCTGTTCTGAATATGGAAATGTCAAATGCACAGTGTGCTCTATTCACACATTTGAAAGAGGTTTTTAAAGATCACAAATCTATTACAGAGCCATTTGACATCCTTGGCCAAAGGACAGTTGGTGCACATGTGGACCATTCCAGGAGTTGTCAGAACAAGATGCCATGAGCTTCCTTCTTGGAAATATGAAGTGAATGCATGGCTGGAATTAGATACACAGTAACCCAGGGTCTATGTGAAAGATATGAAAGTCCGAAGACACATTGTTTTTAAGTGCAGGGTTTACAGGGTCTACAGGGTCCTTCACACAGATCTGGCTTGTAGTGATTCTCCTGTTTTCAGTTTCCCAAGCACTGGGATTACAGGCACGCACCACAAAGCCCAGTCCCAATCACCATGTCAGCGTGCCGTGTGTGTGTGGGGGGGGGGCAGCACTGCAGGCCAAGGATCAATCCTCTGACCCCTGTGTCTGCCTATGCAGGCGCTTTAATCTGCTGAGCTATCTGGCTGGCCCAAGACACATGATTTTGAGGGTTTTTTTCCAGAACTGCTGCTTGGAGCTTTGAAAGTGAAGCAGGACAAATCAAGGGAAAAGGTGTGCCCACTCAGCAGACAGAAGAGACAAGTCTTGGGCAAGAAGCATGGTGCATTCAAGGGATACAAACACCTATGCAAAGTGAGGGGAGTACAAGCAGGTATGGCGAGGGAGTGGGAGGGAGCCTGAGTGGGAGGGTTCTTCTAAATTAATTTAAAATATTTGTACATTTAAGGGCAAGGAGACATCATGAAGCTCTTTGAATTAGTCATATGAATGCTGTACAAAAAGCATCCATCCACCCAGATAGGGAGTCTTATTAGTTTTCCTTCCTTCCTCCTCCTCCTCTTCTTCTTCCTCCTCTTTTTCATCCTCCTCCTTCTCATGTTTCTTGCTGGGGATTGAACTCCAGGCTTCACACATACTAGGCAAGCACTCTACACTGAGCCGCACTCCAAGCCCTGTGTTCTCACCTCCCCATATTGGCTGCATGCTGAGGAGAGGGGCTCCACCAATCTTGCCCATAGACCTGAAGAAAGACTCAATTGCAGTAATGTTAGATTAGCAAAAACATGAGATTAGCAAAAGTATCTTTTACCCCATTCTTTGCAGATTCCTGTAGTGCTCTTTCTCTTCTCTTGTCTGGCTCATTGTTCTCCTTCCAGTCTTAGTTTGAAAGTCACATCTTCAGAGAAGTCTTCCCTGACCTCTTCATGATTAAAACATGCCTTGTCCCCTGCATTTTCTATTCCAGATGGTTATTTACTTTCTATGTAGTACTCATTACAGTTTGCAAATTGAAGATTTCTTGAGGAGTCTTTTAAATATCTTTCTCGCAATTGTGTAAAAAAAAAAAAACCAACTCTGTGGCACTGGCAGCCCATATGCTGCCTACATTACTACTGATGTGGATATCACTTCTGTAGTACAGGGAGCCATCAGGGATGGAGCCAGCATTCAGGCAGGGGAGGGGCGCTGGTGGTCTGGGCCACAGAAACAAGGGTGACCTAATTGTAGAGATACTTCCGAGATGGGCAAGACAGGTTTCACTCACTGAATGTGTGGTGGGAAAGAGAAGAGCCAAGTCCAAGAACTCTCAAAATTCTGAATATATTTGTAAAAAGTATTAATTGATACCGATGAAAATCATATAATAGGCTTAAAAAATTGTACCACAGCCACGTTAGAGTTTTAAAGGTATTATTAATAGCTAAGCATCATTTACCCACTGACTTATACCTGCAGAAAGATGGATAGTATTGCAGAAGTATAACAATCCCTTATCTAATTGAGATTACTAAAAAAGAATTGCCATTTCAAAATAGTATAAAAGTATCACAAAATAGAATTGAGTAGCTCTGATGTAATAGATGTACAGTAAATGTCAGTGATAAATTTACAAAGCAGTTCTTCCTACATTTCATATTTTGATTGTGGGTTCTTTCCATGCAGCAGAATTTACTGTTTTAATTGTAGAGACTAGCCAGATGGCTTATTGAATGCCATTCAGTTAATCACTGAGCAGGACCTCAGGCAGGAAAGATACTAGCAGACTAAACAGATAGCTCAGTGGTCTAAGCATCGGCCTGGCAAGAACAAGGACCTAGGTTTGATTTCTGATACCACATGCTGTGCCAGCCCTGGAACCTGGGGCATGAAGGGCCAGTCACCAAAACCAAGTATGATGGCACACACCTGTAATCCCAGCACTGGGGAGGTTGAGACAGGAGGATCATTATGAGTCCAAGTTGCATAGTGAGACCCTGTACCAAATAAAACAATTTTCAAAAATTAAAAAAAAAAAAAAAAAAAGGAGAGACACTGGAATCCTTCTACAGCTTGGGTCTGGAGCACCTCCAACAATCTGTATTTATGATGAGCTTGGTCTCCAGTTTGGGGCACTTAGGAAGAGTGGGAATTCTGAATGGTAGGGAAGTCTTCAAGTAACAAGTATCGCACTGAAGGGGCTAGGAGGACCACAGCTGCCTTTTGCATGTCCTGACCATGTGGTGAGTGGGTTTGCTTCACATGTGCCCACTGCCTCCCCATGTGCTCCAAAGCAACAAGGCAGCCCATCACCAAAGCTGTGAGACAAAATAACCTTCTCTCTGTATCTTATCTCAGGGATTTGTTATGCAAAGATAAGTAAGACAAAGATCCACCTTGTATATAGAAAAGGTACCTAAAACACTTGAGGTTATAGGAGTTGTAATCAGAAGAGATAGAGTTAAACAACTTTCTTATTCAGTTTGTTCTTTCTGTTGTGGGTCAGTAGAGTACAAAAAAGGAAGATCTGCATGTTTGGGCATGAGAGGCTTTTTAGAGGCGGATTGGAGGGGAACACTGCATCTACCCATGAGCGTCACTTTACCCTCAATTCTCTTCATACCCTGCTTTCTCTCTATGCCTCTCCTTACAGGCCTCAGAACTGCTGCCAATGTTACTGGTGGGACAACAGTGGAGAGGAGCTCAGATCACAGGCTACCTGTGTGGCTCGCTGTTCTCCCCACCTCTCCCATGGCCCATGTAGCTTCTGAGTCAGTACCTCTTCCTACACTACTTAATCCTTCAGCAATAACTTGTAATAACTTATTTTATTAGTGTTTCTTTCCTAGGCTGACCCTAGTGCATCTTTTAAAGCACACATCATATATCCTTGGTCTATGGTTAGGTCCCCCTTGCTATAGGTCCACTCTTGGTCTAATTGTCAGGTGGTCTCAGTGTCTTTGAAGATCTTTTCCTTATCCTGGTTTTCATGGCAACTGGAGACTGTTATTGGAATTTTGTGAACGGGGTTGGAAATGAGGACAGTTTTGCACAGAACCAAATAATGTCCCAATTTCCCATAAGGGCCTCACTGGGAAAAACTGAAATTAGTTGTGACAGTCTTTCAATATCACTTCAAAGGATTTAGATTTTAGTCCCAAGAAAGGTATAGAGAGCAAGAATGAGGAATGTAGAGTGGCTCCAGGTACTGGTACAGGGCGCTGGCTGGGAGGTGGATCCAGCCATTGAAGTTGAGATCATGGAGAAAGGAGAACAGAGGTGAAAAATGACCAGAAAGAATGAATCCACACTGCACACATACATGGAGTTGCTGAGGTGCTCCAGGACTCCAGGTGGGAGCTGGAGGTGAGATACTGACTCAGACATGGACACATGGGCTAGGGTGAGATGCTGATTTGGACATGAGCACTGGGAGGTGGGTGAAATCCTGGGTATGCATGAGTCTACTCAGAGTAAGTGAGAATTTACGGTTATCTCAGGTCAATTTTTAACCTCAAGCAGGAATTCCTGTTTCCACTTAGTGTGTTCACAGGAAATACCAATTAAAATTAATTTCAACATTACTAAACATTACTAGCAAAATAAATTTCTTGCCAAAAATATAATGAGCTTCAAAATGAAATATAAAATGTTTTTAGCTGACTTACCTGACACTTTTCATATGTCGCTTTATCTTTGTTGATTTTAGAAGACATGGTAAGTTAGAGCAAAAAGTATTTTAGAGATTTCATGAACATTAACAACAACAAAAACAGAACAGAAATACAAGGTTTTTCTCCTCTTTCCTAAAGAACTTTCCCTATTTCATTCACATGATTTGAGCTGTGTGTGTCTCTGGTTCTTCATTCTGCGGATGTTTTCTGACACACTACAGAAGAAAGCCTTCCAATGATTAGTTACAGGAATATTCCAGGACACAAACTTCATTTCTCCTTCACTTTGCTGTGGAAATTATATTTTCTTACTGTGGTTAATCTTATGTATTCCTGCCTAGATAAGAAGGGGAATGAATAGTATGAATTTTTAAAAAAAAATATGGTAATTTAAATCTTAAGCTTTAATGCAGAAAACAAAATTTGAATTATTACTATATTTTGCAGAACTGGGGATTGAGCTCAGGCTCTTGCACTTGCCAAGGAAGTGTTTATTCCACTGAACCATCTCCACAGCCCCCAGCAATTTAAATTAATGACACATTAACCTACAGAAAATGTTCATTGGTTAAGATAATCAACTGCTATGTTCAATAACAATAGTCAGGGGGCCTGCCCTTAGTTCATTTGTTTAAGCACCTTCCCATGCAATCGCCCTGCTCTTCAGGCAGCCTGAGCCACCAAAAAAGAAAAAAAAAAAAAATAGTTGTATATTTCTGACCAATTCCAGAGGAGCCAATGTGCACCACCTTAGTCCATGGTGTTGCAGAATGCTTGCCACTAAGTAGTCTACAAAGAAAAAAGGTTTATTTGGCTCAGAGTCGTGAGGTGTAAGAGCACAGTTCCAGTATAGCTTCTGAGGAGGGCCTCATGGTGGATAATAACACATAGCAGAAACTCATGCAAGAATAGTGGGTGCCTGGCAGAAACAAGAAAGCAAGGACTGAAGTGGGCCCAGGCATGCTTTTTCGTAACAACCCACTCTTGCAGAAAGTACTCCAGACTCATAAGAGGACATCCTTCTGAAAAACAGGGTTAATTCATTCCAAGGGTGGAATCCCTGTGACCTAATTATCTTCTACCTCAACTACTAAGGCTTCTATCATCACCATACTATATACCAAGCTTCTAGCACATGACTCTTTGGTGGATGAACCATTGCTATATAATCCCTTGCAGTATAAATTGGTGTTGCTTTATAAGGATTAGTTTCCTTACTGAAGGACTTCTTAAAATGTTTAGTAAATGTAACTGCAAAAGTCCCCAAATAGAAATTTCTAAGTATGCAATATTTCTCAAATGTTCTTGACCACAGAACTCTTTGTTTGTAATACAAGGAATACTCACATGTCTTAGGATATACCTTGTTCTAGATATTCTAAAATTTAATCCATAGAATAAGCCAAATTTTCAGAATTCTATGGAGTTTGTTACATTATTTTTGTCTCCTTATCATATAATTACTTCAAATTTATAATATGTGATTAGTCTATCTTGAAGGATATTGACACAGTCTTATAGCATTCACTATGGTATCTAGTTATAAATGCCCCAGCAGATTTTGTGGTCCATCCAGTAACTCTTTGTGAAGAGCCAAAGAGACATTGAAGTCACAGTGGTACCTGTGCTTCATCTGAGTAACTTTTGTTTTCCCTTAAAGTGTACAGATATAAATTTTATCGTTGATTTTTTTTCTTTGGCTTGAATAGGAACTCCAGAGTAAAAGTTGCAGTTTACTTCTAACAATACTACATGATGATACAGTATAGAGTTTGTACAAATTTTATCTTAGTTCATGTATGATTTCTTTCCAATACTTTCCACTTACTTTGTTTCCAAATTTTAAAATCCTTTTGATTCACTCTTTCAGTGATTATTTATTTATCACCTTTTATGGGTCAAGAATTTGGGGTACAGGTTGGAAATATGATTGTGGAAAAGGTATAAACTGTCTTTATTCTCCAAATCTTATACTCTAGATGTGGGTATAGACTAGTAAGCATCCAACATATTGTATTCAGTGTGATAAGGAACTTGGTAGAAAAGTACAAGAGAAAAATATAATGTCTGTTAGAGATGGGGGAATATTGTATTGTTAATGGTACTATGTACAACCATCAGAAATAAACTTCAATTACCCCGGATTACTGACTGTTTTTTTTTTTTTTACTTTTCTTTTATCCCACAGTCAAGAACATTTGTGCCCATCCTCTTCCTTAAACTTCACACAGCATAGCCTCCCAGTGTTGCATTGCTATGTTGATTTCTTCTGCTTTAGTGCCTAGGCCAATGCTTGCTCTCATTTCCTGATAGGAAATTCTGTAAAGATGAGTGGTTAAATATTTATGGCCATGGATATTCTGTGTTTCCACTAGATCCCTGTCTGGAGGCCCTTCTATATCCAGTAATTCATGTATACTGAGGGAAAAGGTAGAAAACAGAAGAACATGAGGTCATAATTACACATAGGTAGAGAGAGGGAGAACAGTGTAACAAAGATACAGGGAGGGCTGTCATAGTATAGGAAGCCCGTGGTGGATTGGGACCATGAAAACCTTGGGAGAAAGAATCTTTACAGACATTAGATGCCTCAGAGAAGTCAGGACAACTAATGTTTGTTACACAGCCACTGGATTTGTGATATGACAGGTAATGATAACATCTGAAGATCAATTTTAGGAGGGTGAAGATGCAAAGAATATTGCATCTAGAGGGATTGTGGGTGGTACAGCAATAAGAACAGCAAGTGTGGACTAGCTTCTTGACAGTCTGTAAAGTAGAGGGACAGTATTAGTTAGGGTGGTACCTGAAAGGGATAGCAGGGTCAAGGGAAGGTTGTTATTTTTCTTTAATGTTCAAATGCCTTCACCTACATGCATCTCTCATCACAAAAGACTGAGTAAATGTAGATTTGCCATGGTTGCTGGGCACTGGGATAATGCATACAGTCAACATTCTGAAATGCTTCTCAAAAGAGCCCTTGAATCATAACCTAAATTTTTAGGAGGGGCAGGATTTCTTATCCACCATATCTTGATCAAACTTCAGATATCCTTAACCTAATATTTGAAAAGTGAATAGTTTAAACTCGTTTGTTGAGTTGTTCCTTTTCAGTGGGGTAATAGCTAAATAGTGACAACCAAACAGAGAATTTTGCAAGCCAGAATATCTCTGCCAGCAGCAGCCCGGGGTGGCAACTGCTGTAGGTGAAAGTCACGGGCTTGATTCTCAGAGTCAGGGAAAAGCCCAAAGGTGAAGACAGTTCCCAAAGTCCTCTTAAAGTGTAAACAGAGGAAATAGGACAGACATTAGGCACCAGAGCAATGTGGCAAAGAACTTCCTGGTGACTTTTAATCCGCACATACACAAACACACTCTTGTACTATTAGTCTTCCTCTCTGTGTGCCTGCTGGAGCTCAAGCTTGCTCATATACTGAGGTCATTCTCTCTCTCAGAGAGAGCAGATAAGAAGTCCTAAAGACTTCCCCAGATTCTTTGCTTGTCTACCTCCAAGAATCTGCTGTCCATGTGATCTCTGACCTCCACTGCCCTCACATCTCCTCCTCCATGGCTGAGACCAGGTTCTGTTTCATCCCCACAATACATGTGGTCCCATTGGGACTTGTTTGCTTCACTGCTCATCCCTAGGTCTCCCTCTCCACTCTGCCACCTCCCTTGTCACCCTTACTCCACCCGTCTCTCTAAGAAATCATTAAGCCAGAGAAAATCTAGTGCTGATTCCATCTAACTTTAGTGAGTTAGGTATATTCTGTTCCAGGCATTGTTTTAACTGCTTTATGTGAATTATTTATCATCTTGTCTAATATCATATATCCAGAAATTTTCAGAGCAGAGAGTCTGGCTATATTAGCTCTATAGTGTACTACCTCATCTGTATACATGTTTTTAGGTGTAAAACACAAGGGTAGAAGTAATCCATCCATACCACCAGGAGTCAGAAGTTAAGACAGATGTTGGTTATTAGAAGACTTAGAACCCAAGGCTAAGGATTGGGTAACAGCTCCAAAGCCTTTGAAGGAAGCTTTTCTAAGCCAACATGGGGCTTCCTTTGGTAAAACTCATATATGGGAGAGCAGAACAGGGCAAAAGAATGAGGAAACACTGGCAGGGTGGGAAAGGACAGAGATCAAGGTTTTACCTGTCCAATATGATGGCCATTATTGTTGTTATTATCCACATTAGAAGCCTTGTTATGGCTTGAATTATGGGCCCCCACAAAGCTCTGAAAGTCCTAGCCCCTGTACCTGTGAATGTGACCTTATCTCTAAGTAGGGTCTTTGCATATCACCAAGTACAAATGAAGTAATTGAAGTGGAGCTGAATCCTATATGACCATGTCTACAAAAGAAAATTTGGACACAGAAACAGATACAGGGAGAGAGAAAGGTGAAGATGTAAGTAGAAACTGTGGTGATGCATGTACAGGACAAGGATGAACTGCAAGAAAATGACCCTAAGTTAGGGTGAGACAAGAATAATTTCTCCCTCACAGCTTTCAAAAAAACTAACCCCAGTCGCCGCTGGATGTTGAACTTTTAGCCAACTCCCCGAAGGACTGTGAGGAAATACAGTTTTGGGTTTTAACCACCCATCAGTGGTGCTTTGTGACAGCAGGCACTATTGTAAGTGTAAGATCTTCACTCTGTGGCAGTCAGGTATGGCTTAAAGATCCCAGGATACAGCTCATACCCACAAGTCATAGGGCTCTTGTAGGGACTCCTTATTCTTTCGGTAGAGACCCTAGAATAAGCAAGAAAGGAAAGGAAAGGGAATTTTTAAACCTTGTAAGCAATTAAGGTAATATTTGAGGGATTATTATGAAAAGAGATATTGCTCTGCCATTTGACATGCCTTAGAAATTTACTCCTAACAAAAGAAATATGCAACAACTTCCTCTAAAGAAGTAAACAAAATATTTACAAATCAGCATATATCACCACCCTGAGCAGCAGGGCAGGTGGATGAGTTGGAACGGGTTTCTTGTCATTCTGCAGGAGATGCTGTGTCTGCTGGCCATTCCTACCTCCCAAATTGGGCTTTTCAAGACATGGAGAACCGGGAACTTAGCAATTACAGGAAAGCTCTGTAAAATAAATGTGTTCTTAAGGTTGAGGCTTTGTTTTAAAAAAAAATCTCTATGTAATAAAGATAGGTGTTGTCATATGTCTGTGGTCCCATCTACTTGGAAGTGTGAGATGGGAGAGTCATATGACCCCAGGAATATAAGACCACCATACTCAACACAGTGAGATCCTGCTTCAAAAATCAACAAAACTAAAAAGGTGCATTTTTTTTCATACAGAGTATATACACGCTAGCCTTTCTAATTGTCTTTCTATTATTTTAAGACATTAGAGTATATAGAGCCAGATCTGTAGGGTGAAGGGTAGCAGAACATAATGACAGGGGTATGGTAGTTTCTTACTGGAAGAATGCATTCAAGTCAGCAATTTATGACTATCTGCTACTATCTGAGACTCTGAACACAATGAAACACTAAAGCCTAAAATATATTGGTATCTATTAGTAGTTTCGGATGTCACTAAGTTTTGCAAGAACCCTGAGCACAGGAATGTGAAAGCCAGAAATGCCAAGGCCCTCAGCCTATGTGATCACCTATTGACAAACTTCATTAAAGTCAAGATCAAGCAATTAGCTGGGCCAAAGGATCAAATCAAATTCAGGTTCACAATATCTCAAATCTTGTTTTTTTCTGGAATATAAAAAATAAACCCAAACTTGGCATGTACTACATAGCCACATAGCCATAATTCTGGTAATCTGCGAGGCTGAGGCAGGAGGATTACAAATTACAACCCAGAAGAAGCAAACTGAGAGAGAGGGAGAGACAGACAGACAGAGAGAGAGTAAGAGAGAGAGAGAAAGGAAAGGAGGAGGAGAAGGATGGGGAAGTGAAGGGAAGGGAAGGGAAGACATAATTCAGCATATGAAGGCCCTGTGTTCATTCAGAAAGAAAAGAAAGAAAGAAATCCAAAACTACTTTAGTCAAAATCTAGGCCTCCATTTTTTCTCATTCAACAAAATTTTCTAGTAATATATCATAATATTATTAAACAAAGCATATTTCTTCCAGTTGAAAGAAAATGGCCAAGAAACTAGGACGCCTATATCATTGTCTTGAATGTAGGACCTTGAGAAATTCAACCTCTCCTTAGTTGTAAAAGATTGAGTTGTACTCAGTAACCTCCAAGGTAGCTTCTGATTCTAGCTTCACAATTTTGTTTTTCACCACCAAATGCTTTTATGACCATGCTTTTTCTTCAGCATATTCTCAAGCAATCATTTTAGAAAAAAGTAATGCTTTCATGTTAGAAACTAACTTCACTTTTTCCAGTTATCTTCTGACACAATTTTAATATTTTATTGTAAATTATCACTTAAATATTACATGGTTTCTCTTATATGAAAAACTTAAAATATAAATAAAGAATGAAATAAGAGAGGGCTGGTGAGACAGCTCTGTGGAGTAAGTGCCTGCATAGGCAAGTGCAGGAACTGGGGTTCAATCCCTAGCACCACAGGCAGATTGGCCCTGCCCCTAGAGGTGCTGAGCCAGCCACTGAGACTGGATATGGTGACACATGCCTGTCACCCAGCACTGGGGAGGCTAATAACAGGGGGATCACTGTAAGTCGGAGCTGCATAGTGAGACTCTGCACACACATACAAGAAAAAGATAGGAAACAGGGAGATAGACCTTTCTCATAGAAAGGAGATTAAAAGAATTAGTGAAAGGAAAAAGAAACAGAAAGGAGAGGAGGGGAAGGCAGGGGTGCGAGGGGAGAAAAGGAGAGGTATGAAAAGGAATTAAAAGGTATCTTGTATGTGTACCAATTTCTCACAAGGAATTTAATAACTACTGTATACATGTACTAACAACAACAAAAACCACTCTCTAACTAATGATAGTGGTACAATAATCGGTATTGCCCATTGCCCCCCTAACTGAATAAACTCTAGCTGGGCAGGTACTTGTGGATGTAAATTGGGAAGAAGGTGAGGAGTGAGTACCCAGGCTGGAGCCAGCTCTTTGTTTCTTGTTTTAACTGCAGCTTCTATGAAATTTTTGCAACATTCCACCCCAGAACCTTTGTGTCATTTTCTTGGGTATTTGTAAAATGGCTGCCTTGTTCTATTCCCAGAGAGGAAATGTTTCCCCAAGGATCAAACCCTGTATCAAGCTTGTCTACGAAGTCCATGGCAGTATCTTCTTTATTGCTGTTTGTATTAGTATTAAATATTAAAAAGTGTGATGGTAGATATTTTCAGTGGTGGAAGCTATTGGATTTTTGCCTTTTTATAAAGATGAATTCTCTGTAGGAAAATGGATGCACCTTGAGACCCTAGAGTTAGGTGAAATACATCAGACACACAAGCTTAAATATAATGTGGTTTCTCTTATACGAGAAGCCCAAATTATAAATAACAAGCAAAATAAAAAATAGATAATAATAGGGACATAGATCTTTCTCAAATGGGAAGGTGATTGAGGGATAAAGAGAAGGGGAGGGAGAGGAGGGAAAGCACAGGATAAAAGAATGAAGATGTGTTATGCATGCTTACCAGCCCCTTGCAAGGAGTGCTAGCATTATGTACTGAAAACATGTGCTACTAAAAAGAAGAAGAGCACACAATATGGCTGTGATTACCTGCCGATTGTGTGGGACAGGCGGCTTCCCATGAATGGACTTTGTGCTGACAAGCTCTTAAAAGGTTGTGCGCTTGCCCCCTAGCCCTTGAGCATGGCAAACGTTTGCCATGGAAAGCAGCCTTGAAAACCCCATGGCCCATAACAAAAGGAGAATTTTTCCTCCTCTTATAGGGTCAAACATGTGCTGCATATTCCCTTGTCAACTCTGACCACAGACAGACTCGTTTCACGTAGTGCAGGGTACATAAAGCCTGTAATTATCAGCCACAGGTAGTGGCCACCTGCTCATGGAATACATCAAAATGAAAGAACTATGAAAGAACCTGTGCGAAGAATGCTCCTTTTGAATTGGCCCTGAGAGGGCCTGCCTTTGAGCATTTAGACAGGACTTTTAATCAACCTCCTTTCACTCCCCGAACTGACAATTTCAGTCAGAAGTAATCATACACAGACAGGTAGGGCTTCAAGAACTTTCCAGATATATTCATCCAGGGCATGGCTCTACTGAGTTTCACACTACATATTCTCTGGACTAACTGTACGCTGCTTTCGGAACTGGGATATCTTTTGTATTCCTCTTAGTGTTTGGTGCAGTAGGTGCACCATCAGATTTCCTTTGAGAACCAAGGAATTTATTGTCCAATCTACCAGGAGTGTTGCCAGTTAAAGGTCTATAGTCCCCCTCTAAAAATTTTGTTCATCCCAAATGAGCTCCTTACCTAAGCTTAGACACCCCCACTTCCTGCAGTGGCCCATAGCCAGTAATTAGCCTAAGTGGTAGTGCAGGACTCACCCCCTTTTCAAACCCTGAGATGGTCTAAAGAGTCATTTCAGTTCAGAGCCTCTCAGGGGATCAACTGCAATCTCTCTTGTGACTGAATTATGATTCAGTTTCTCATTTTATCAAGTCCTGTTTCCTTCATTCCCTTATTACTACTGACAGGATTCCCCAATAAACTATCAGCAAGCAACCTAATACAGATGTAAATTATTTTATATGTAAAGCTTTCCTTTTTAAAAGAAAGGCAATTAAAATTCAGATTATGAGCAGTCATTTCAATGATTGTCTCAGACTACAGTAAGAGGACATAGCTAGCCTCCTATTGCCAGGTTCCCATGTGACCTTAGTCTAGAATAACTTGGGACTCCTGGACTCCATTACACTGTCTGAAACTTTAGGATTAGGGAAAGGTGAAAGTTAACTTCCTGCTCTCATTGCTCCTGTTCTTCCTAGTCACTTCCATATTTCTAAGATAAGACAATACTTTCTGCTCAATATCCCTCACTGATGCACACACACACATGTGTATTTGTATAATTTCAGTTAAATCAAAGCAATAAATTCATAATATCTGATATATAACATGGTAGTTAATAACAAAGTATTACATTCTTTTTCTTTTTTGTGTGTACTTTAGGGAAGGGTCTACAGAGTGTTCAGGGTCTCATTACTAGATCAGAGTCATAGTGATCTGTCTGCTTACAGCTTCCTAAAAACTGGGATTACAGCCACCCTGCCCAGTCTCAATTGCCATCTCAGCATGCCCCAGGGACAGGGCCAGCACGGCAGGCCAGAGGATCGAACCCCAGCCCCTGTGCCTGCTTGAAGGTGCTTTGATCCGCTGAACAATTTGGATGGCCCTAGGTATTATATTCTTGAAAATTGCAAAGGGTAGATTTTAAGTCTCTTAACACACAAATCTGTGAGGCAATGGATATGTTAACTTTGCTTGATCTGGTCATCCCACAAGTTGTACATATTTCAAAACATGTTGCACATCATAACCGTGTGCAACTTTTGTCAGTTAAATACATTTTTAGGAAAGAGAAAAGGCTGAAGTTCCCATTTTCTTTTCTGGCTTCATATAAATTATACTTAGGATGTGCCAACAACAGAAGTAGGGATTTTCCTCTTTGTCCTTAGCTTAGGAAAAGAAAAAGTATCTTCAGGGAATCCTCTCTACCCCAAGGATTTAGAAGTGGGATGTGATTCATCTTGCTCCAAGGCTGCCAAGATGGATCTATTTGGAGTCATGCTTAATCCATTGCAATTTCAGGGTGAGAGTTGAACCTTGGTTGTCTTTTTTTTTTTTTTTTTTTTTTACAGAACCAGGGATTGAACTCAGGCTCTTATGCTTGCCAGGCAAGCACTTATTCTACTGAGCCATCTCCCTGGCCCCCTTGGTTGTCCTTAAGCCAAAGAAAACTGAAAAGGCCAGTCACTTTAGGAGGTGCCTTTGGAAATTTATTGTATACATGGAAACAGTCTAGAGGATTTAAAGATAATAAACTAAGGCTAGTGAAGTTCTGAACTTCCTTAAGTTGCGTGTATCAAGCTATGCTGGGCTGGGATAGAATAGGGCTATCCATTCTCCAAGACCAGGGTTAGGAATGAATGAAGGCATACTTGCTTCGTTGATTGACCTCTATTTTATGTAAGTAGAGACTGAGTTGATGTCAACTTAACTGTGCTCTAGAGGTTCTGCTGAGTATTTTTATGGGACGCAACAAATTACACTGAAATGGCTTCTTGTTTCTTTTAGTGTTGAAGAAAATCTGTGTGGTAATCTTCTCCTATTACTACCAAACATTTATTGAGTTCTAGCTGTATGAAAGAGAAACCCCCTGACCCTGTGGTGTGTTCAGTGTAAGAAATGAGACTCATATAGTTGCATCAGTACTTTCTCATCCCAATGGATTGCTTTAGAAGCACTGTTCAAATTATTCATGGTCCGGGGTATTGGGTGGGCAGATATATATGAAATACTCAGGGAACTGGACATTCTGGAACAAGTTCTTTATCTTTGTGTTCCTCTCAAAGCTATTTATTTAGGGCTGTAGATAGAGCTGAGTGGAAAATTATTTGCCTAGCATGTAATGCTCCAGCTTTAATCTTCAACACTGCAACTCCTGCCAAAGGAAACAAAAAAACAAAAGAAAATAATATTTATGTACTATTTTTATTATTGTTAACATGCTATCTGCAGCAAAATGTTCTCTGTATCCTAACAGGAAATGTATGTGTTTTTAAAAAATTTTTACTTTAAATTTTTATCAGTACATGTTTATAGTACACTACATAATGATACATTCATTGTAGGGAATTGGTACATGTCCATAATGCACCACAGTTATTTTTTATCGTCTTTCCCTCAAACCCTCCTTATATTTTTCTAGCTTTAGAGTCAATTTATTTTATCTTATAAATCCTTATAAATTATCACATATACAGATTAACAATAATACTAATAGGTCAAAAACATATAAAACACATAAGACAATCAAGGTATACTATTAGATATATTGTCCATGTTATATTCCAATAATTCTTTTACTTATGTGTTTTTAGGGTAGAAGAAGATTCCCCATTTATTTTAAAAATTGGAAATATATTGATAAAAATAAATATTAAAAATTACAAAGTATAACCTTCTTACTGCCCATTTCTTCTCTCCCTAGTAAAAAAATCATTATTTTATGACAAAGCTACCAAAAACTGGTCATTTTTTTTCTAGCTTTTTCACATATTTTGTACAATATTATATGACTTTCTGATCTTGCCTTTTTTGCCCAATTTTTAATGTTTTAGGAGATCTTTTCTTAGCTTTAACTTTAATAAAAATCATTCTTCCTTAAAATTATCACGAGAGTTGAGAAATCCCTAAGAACTGCTGAGACCTTTCAAATATGGTACAGTATAGAAAACTAAGATTTCTTATGGTTGGACTGGATATGAATGGAGCTAGGAAGCTTTGTTCACAGGGATTCCACAACTGGTAGACATTGAAGATAAGGAAACAAGATGAGATAAATCAGCTGAAGCTATTTTTTTTTTTTTAATAACAACAACGAAAAAAAGGCAGGGGAGATAGTTCAGTGACTTAAGTGTCTGTCTGGCAAGCAAAAGATACTGAGTTCTATTCCCGGGACCAAAACAAACAAACAAACAAACAAACAAAAAAAAAAAGTGAGAAGAGTTCAGAGCTGACAATGGTAATGGCTGAGGCCAAAGCAACAGTTTGCCATGAGACACAACCTGAGTTAACAGCAAGATAGTTGATGAGGGTATAGGTGGTTACAGGTAGGGACAAGATTATGGCCTCTCAGTATTCAGTAGTCTTGAATCAACAAAGATAGAAAAGTGGAAAGGAATGTTCTATTATGCCAGTAAAAAGAATGTAATTCTGTATTTATGTTCAGGGAAAGAAGGATCCAAGCACACACAGACTTTGAACCTATAGATACTTTTGAACCCAATGTAAATTAGACAGCTTTAGGCAAATTATTTAACTTTCCCAACCTAACTTCTTTTTTTTAAGTCTATGAAATGAGAATAACAACCATCTATGGGTTGTCCTTGAATTTAAATGAAGTAGCATATAAAAAGTGTTCAGCACAGTGACTGATAAAGTAACAAATCAATAAACTTGATAAAGTAACAGGTCAATAAATTTGTCTTGTCATTACTAGGTTAATAAGAAATGGAGGACAGAGAAGGAGACACTACTTCTAAGGTGAGACGAGTTTCTGCCTTAATTGGAATGGTGCTGTAGGGCCTTGGTTGATGCTGTTTTCCCCAGGGACTTGGACCATGGAAGCACCAAGAGACAATGGAGGTGAGCACTGCCTGAGGACTAGATAGAAAGCGCCTTACTTGATACACAGATGGAAGTCACAAGCAATGACTGGAGAGACAAAGGTGACTTAAATGATATGTCTGGAAGATGCACGCACCTTAGGTTAGATTGCTTGAGGCTATTGGAACAGTCTCATAACTGCAAATTGATGATGTAATAGGGAAAAATGTTATTTTAACACACATACCTGCTACTTCTAAACTCTTGTGTCTACTTGCATTCTGATAGGTGCAAGCTTACAAGTATGGACAAATAGACTAAGCAAGGACTAAATTACACTGTGTAGTAAGGGGAGGAAGAATGTGAGGTTATAGCACCATGGAGGAAAAAGAGCTCAAGGAACAAATGTCTGGTCAAGCTTTAAGTAACTCATCTTCCTCTGTTTACCTATAAAAGCTTTGGTGAAATCAACATTGCTGATTGTGGTATGTATGAATCCTTTCTGTAGAGAATGTAAAGAAACCTGAGTTTGTGTTAATATTGATGAAAAGTGAAACTACAGGTGGAGAAGACTCTCATCTAGTTTCCTGCCAGGCTTTATATTTCACATGTATATACATCTCCTAAGTTGGGCTACCTTTTGAGTTTTTTTTAAATTGCATTAAGAAGGAGTGTAAGGGGAATTAATCTCCAGAGATTATCATTTCAAGTGAAATTTAAAATGAGAGAGCCCTGGATACAATGATATCAGAGATATGTTCCACATTGCCTAAAATCTTAGTACAATGAGGAAAAAGGAAGAAAAATGGTGTGTTAAGTGATATTATGTAGATATAGAGAAAGTGCTATGAGAACATAGGAGAAGGTGTAAGGGAAGACGCACAAAAAAAAAAAAAAAAAAAGAAAAGCATCATGCTAATAAGCACATTATGATCAAACATTTCATTGGAAAACATTAGTCTTATATTGTGCTATGCTTTTTGTCTATAGTTATGGGGATGGGCTTTTCAGAGGTTGCTGAATCTAGAGTTTGTGATTTATTCATGATCCTATGTGATCAGTGTGCTGGGATTAAGGATGAGTGATTGCTGGATCACTCAACTGATTGGGTTGGCAGCTCCCTATTTCCAGCAGGATGAGATAAAAGAGGAATAAAGAGGCTTGCTTACTTGTCTTGCTTGTTGCTTTGGCTGTCTCATGCTTCCATGAAATTATGTTCATCTGCCATGTGCCACTCTGCCTTGGGGCAGCTGATTATGGACTACAAGCGCTACAAACATTTTGTGAGCTAAATAAGAATTTATACTTAAACATCAGATGTCAGGTATTATGTCTCAGCAATGAAAAAGCTAGTAAATTTGGTACCAGGAGTGGGGTATACAATATGATCAGCTGTCAGAGGAAGAGAAGGCTAGGGTGTGATTTATGGAAGGCTCTGCACATTATGAAAGCACAATGCACAAGTGGACAGATAAAGCACTACAACACCTTTCTGGGACATCTCTGAAGGACAGTGGTCAAAGAAATCATCACAATGAGCAGAACTTTGGACAATGCACTTGGTAGTACACTTTGCCTAGAAGGATAAATGGCCAAATGAACAATTGTATTCTGATCCATAGGCTCTAGCCAATGATCTGGCCAAATGGTCAGGAACTTGGAAGGAACATAAATTGAAAATTGCTCACTAGTATATTTAGGAAAGAGGTATGTGGATAGACCTCTCCATATGAGCAAAGGATATAAAAATACTTGTTTTCCATGTAAATCCTCACCAAAAAGTAACATCAGCTGAAGAGGACCTTAATAATGAAGTGGACAAAATGACCTGCTCTGCGGATAGCAGCCAGCCTTCTTTTGTGCCACCCTGTCATTGTCCAATTGGTACATGAACAGAGTGGCCACAGTGGTGGAGATGGAGGTCATGAATTGGCTAATAAACATGGACTCCTACTCACCAAGGCTAATCTGGCAACAGTCACTGCTAAATGCCCAATATATGAGCAGAAGAGACCAACACTGAGTTCCCAATATGGCAAAATTCCCTGGGGTAAGCAACCTGCATACTGATTATACTGGTCTATTTCCATCTTGGAAAGGATTATACTTTGTCCTCAATAGCATGGACACGTACTCTGGATATTGATTAGCCTTCACTGAATGTATCGCTTCTGCCACAACTGCCACATGCGGAATCATAGAGTGCTTCATCTACCAAAATAGAATTACATACAGCATTGCCTTTGACAGAAGAACACATTTTTGTAGCCAAATAAATGGGACAATGGACGCATGCTTATAGAATTCAATAGTCTTACCATATTCCTCACCACCCAGAAACAACTGGGGCAATACCAATACACAATTTAAAATGTTTAGAGTTACTATCTCCCAAAATACTGTTAGCAGTTCAGGGTCTTTAAACATGCATGTTTATAAATTATCCACAGCATCCTACCACTTCTCTAGAATAGCTCCTTCAGATGTAGTGTCTTCCTGTGTTCATAAAGATATAGCACCATCAGTCAGTTGTTTTTAAATTTTTTCACTATTTTTCTGAAATAATGCTATGATTAATATCGTTTTACATACTCATTTTTACATTGGTTTGAGTATTTCTAGAAAATAAATTTCTAGAAGTTGAATTTCTAACAGAATTAATGGAACAAAGCCTTAGTACTTAAAATAGGTGGTTTGAAAGTACTTTTAATGAAAAGATTGATAGTATATGGAGAGGAAAGAGAAGATTTATTGAGCAGCTATTATGTAAATTAATCATAGTGCTAAAATTTACATTATTCATTACTCTTGTGAATTCTGAAAATTTTCACATATTTCTATTTTAGAGATAAGGAAGTGAGACAAAAGTTTTCAAGATTACATAGGTAGCAAACAGCAAAGCCAAAGTTGGAAGGTAGGGTTATCTGGTTCTTTCTATTACACCATATGACTCTCACCAATATAATATAACCTTCTGGGTTAAGAGAGTATTCACTATTTACATGCTGCACTGAAAGCCACTGTTCTACCAAAACTGAATCAAGAAGATATAACAACTCTCAATAACCCTATAACAGCCAATGAAATATGAAATGTAATAAAAAGCTTGCAAAGAAAAGTCCAGGTCCTGATGGATTCACTGCTGAATTATACAAGAAATTTACAGAAGACATAATCTCTATACTCCTCAAACTCTTCAATGAAATATAAATGGAGACAGTTCTCCTAAAATCATTCCTGGAGGAAAGTATTATACCGACATCAAAATCAGGGAAAGATACAACTAAAAATGAGAACTACAGGCCAATCTCCCTCATGAACATAGGTGCAAAAATCCTCAATAAAATACTAGCAAATCATATACCATGACCAGGTAAGATTCACCTCAGGGATGCAAGGATGGTTCAATATTAGAAAATCTATAAATTTAATACATTATATCAATACAGTGAAAACCTAAAAACCACATGATAATCTCAACTGCAGAAAAGCCTTTTGACAAAGTCCAACACTCATTAATATTCAAAGTCCTACAGAAAATTGGAATAGAAGGCCTCTACTTCAATTTGCTAAAGGCCATCTATAACAACCCAATGGCTATTATATTTCTAAATGGGGAAAACCTGAAATATTTTACTCTTAGATCTCGTACAAGACAAGGATGTCCTCTATCATCCATCCTGTTCAATATAGTTCTGAAATCATTAGCTAGAGCCATTAGACAAGAGGGAGAAATAAAAGGAATAAGAATATGTAAAGAAGAAGTTAAATTATCATTATTTACAGATGACATGATGCTTCTCTTGGAAGGCCCAAAAAACTCCACCAAGAAGATACTAGAATTGATACACAAATTCAGTAGCATAGCAGGATAAAAGTCAATACTCAAAAGTCAATAGCATTCCTCTAGACAGATAACAAACACACTGAGAAGGAAACTATAGTAACAATACCTTTTACAATAGCACTGCGGAAAATGAAATGCCTTGGAATTAATCTGAAGAAGTCAAATATCTTTTCATGGAAAATTATAGTATTCTGAAAAAAGGGATCATAGAGGATTTCAGAAAATGGAAGATATTCCCTGCTCCTGGATGGGAAGAACCAACAACGTGAAGATGGCCATACTCCCAAAAGTGTGGTATCAATTTAATGCAAACCCTATCAAACTACCACCAACATACCTCACAGACATAAAGAAATCATTCTTAAAATTTGTTTGGAACCAGAAAACACCTAGAATAGCAAAGGCAATCCTGGACAACAAACAAAGCTACTGTGATAAAATCAACATGGTACTGGCAACGAAATAGACCTGAGGATCACTGGAATAGATTAGAAGATGCAGAGGCCTCTATGAACACACTCGGCCACTTGATCTTTCACAAAGGGGCCAAACAGGCTTACTGGAAGAAGATGCTTCTTTCACAAGTGGTGCTGGAAAAACTGGCTCTCTACATGCCAAAAATTAAAAATTGACCCAGGTCTATCACCATGCACTAAGCTAAAGTTAAAATGCATTAAAGATCTAGACATTAAAACAGAAACACTCAGTCTCCTGGAAGAGAAAGTAGGGGGACCCTTGAAGACATAGGGATAGGCAAAGAGTTCATGAACAAAAATCAATTGCATGAGTAATACTTGAAAGAATTAACAACTGGGACCACCTCTTACTGAGAAGTTTCTGCACGTCAAAAGAAATTACCAACAAAGTGAAAAGACAACCAACAAATTTTGAAAAAATCTTAACTAAAGCACTAACTAAAGTCTGCTCTCTAGAATTTATAAAGAACTAAAAAACATTAGTACCCCAAAATTTAAAGACCCAATCCAGAAATGGGCACACACTTCTCAGAGGACAAAATTAAAGAAGCAAATAAATATATGAAAAAATGCTCTACATCACTAACCATCTGTGAAATGCAAATTAAAACAACAGTGAGATACCATCTCACCCCAGAAAGAATGCCTATCATAAAGAAATCAACAAACAATAAATGTTGGAGAGGATATGGAGAAAAGGGAACCCTTCTTCACTGCTAGTGGGAATGTAGACTGGTGCAACCATTGTGGAGATCAGTGTGGAGACTCCTTAAAAAAACTAGGACTGGAAATCCCATTTGAGCCAGCTATACCCCTACTGTGAATTTTCCCAGAGGAACTAAAAATGCCATATCATAGTGGTATATGTGCACCTATGTTTATAGCAGCACAACTGTGATAGCAAAGACATGACATGAGGAATGATTGAAAAAGATGTGGCATTTTTATACGATGAAGTATTACTCAGCTATAAAGAATGATAACCTCTAAGCCTTCATATTTACTTATTTATTTATTCTTTTTTTTAAGCCTTCATATTTAAATGGATGCCACTTGAAATTATACTTATAAGCAAAATAATCCAAACCACATATGTAAATATCATATAGTCTCCCTATTATAAGAACTCAAAAGAAGAAATACAAATAGAAATATATGACACAATTAAAAGGAAAGCAAGAATTTGAGGGGTGGACAATGAGGAGAGGGCAAGGAGAAAAGCTGGGAAACATAACAGGGGCAAAGCCATACATTTATATGTGCAAGATGGTTAAGACAATGATTCCGAGAAACATCAGCAAGCTTTTGAAACTAGCAGTTAATTGGTGGGATTCTCACCCTGACTAACTATACATACTGATACCTGTGAACCAAGCAACTGCACTGAAGATAGTAATGTGTAATAGAAGGGTCACAATAGAATGCCTGTCGTTCTGGTCTTCTAAACCTGTAGTTCTTGTCATGACATACCAATTATTACCATGCTGTCTCTCAAGTAAAAGTTTCTTTTTTATTTTATAAATTAAACGTAATAAATGAAAAAAAAGACACAAGAAATAAATGTCACAGGACTCTCTTGTTGTATAAGGTTAAATTTCTAAATTTCTGTGTAAAAATATGTTTATTCCTATTTTTTAAACTATTTTTTTCTTCATATTCTGTAGGAACTTAAAGTTTAACATATCAATACTTGATAGAAAATACCTGTTCCAGGTATCTGGAAGTAATTTGCACCAAGCCGGCAGCTGCAGTAACTACAGTTTCAACTTCAACTCCATGATGTTTTTCTTGGCCAAAAATGCATTAGGTCGTTTTCCAGTTTGGAGCGTTCAACAAATGGTAACAAGGCAGAGCCACCAGAAATGTACACCTGATTTCCATGACAAATATGGCAATGCTATATTAGTTAGTGGAGCCACATTCTGTATTGCTGCATGGACCTATACAGCAACACAAATTGGAATAGAATGGGATCTTTCCCCTGTTGGCAGGGTCACCCCCAAGGAATGGAGAGATCAGTAACCATGACAGCCGATATGATACAGCTAAATTATTTTTAAATGAAATCATAATTGATGCCAAGTGAAAGTGCTGTGTATCCATTAAAATATGGCCTATTGAAGAAATAAAGTACAATTGAAACCTTCAAAAAAAAAAAAAAAGAAAAAAAGAAAAAAGAAAATACCTGTTCCATGTTATGCCTAAGATGATCAATACTTAGACAATTAGGGTAAACTGAAATGCATATGTTGCAGGGTACAATAAGCTTCTCTTCTGGAGGGTTAATAACCTAGGTTTGGAGATCAAAAATTAGAGAAAAGGAAGGGCTTCAAGGATAGCCAACATTTTGGCCCTAGCCTTTGGTCAGTGAAAACTCAGGACATAGGAGAACCTGTACTGTAAGATCATGTAACTCAGTTGTGGCTCAAAATTTCTGATTAAGGAGATTTGGGGGCTACAGAGGAAAGTGATCACGATGTAGAGTGTGCCTAAGGAGAGTCACATGGAGAGAAAACATTCTCTCAGGCTTTCACAGAGAGCAAATTGGTCAAGCAATGGCTGTGACTCATCCACAATGCTGACACTGGCAAAGGATGTACAAAGTGTAGTATAGGGTTACAGGATAAATCCTGAGGGTACATGACTAACTTTATCAGATACAAAAGTTACATTTCTTGTTATATAGGTCTTGCTTTATCTTGGTCTCACCCATCCAGCAGAAAAGTATAAAAATGAGATATACAAAGTAAAGCCATATTAATATGCTGAGCTGTGAAAGGCTCAAGTCAACAACTTCTGGGGATAACCCACTGCTATTGTGAACTGCTGGACTGTGTTGGATTGTTTTGCTGAATTCACACATCTATAGTGTTTAGATGCCAATGGAATACCCATCTTTGACAGGACCAAACAAAAAAAGGTGATCCAAAGAAAGAACCATTTTGTATTTGTATATACAAAATAGTAAGGATAGATATGCAGCTACTCTCACTTAAATTAATGAATAGAAAGATTTGTACTAATAGCGTTTGTACAGGATATTCTGTCTGTTTCTTGTACTATGTATAACCACTAAGAAGATAACAATGTACAATGTATTAATTATTGAAACTGTCCTATTAATCAGTTTTGAAACTGTCTCATTGCTATTTGTTTCCCAATAATAAAAAAATGAAAGCCATTGTTCTGTATTCCCAGAAGATGGTGTATACTCTGCGAGAGAGCTTTAGATCAATTTAATTGTTTTCTATTTTTTCTGCAGGACTCTACTCCTTCTAATAGGAACTGTGCTGGCCCATTTCTCAAGGCCAGAATACAGAAGGTTTTAGGACAAGTTTTTCATTGGAATGAACACTTCTTAGGGAAACATCAGTTAAAGTCTTTTTTTTTCCATTTATTTTTATTTTATTAAAATACAAATGTCAATCAGACAGTTTCAAGACACCTTAACCATACAGAGTCGATGAATTAATACATTGAAAACTGTTTTCATAACGTTTTGGTATTGTACAAGGTGCATACATGATATTATATTTACAGGTATTATTTTAGCAGATATCTCTTATCAGTGAATTAAGAGT